>VZRO01005477.1:121177-179667 GCA_013397915.1 Daphoenositta chrysoptera | reverse complement strand
CGGAGCCCCGGAGCCCGGAGCAGGCCCGGCGCGGGCCGCAGGCAGAGCCGGGCCCGGCTGGGACACGGCACCGGGCACTGCTCCGTCCGCGCTGCCGCCCGCTGAGCTCGCACCCTCCTGGCGATGAACAGGATGGGCTGACTCTCGGCCACAGATCGGGAGAACAAAGGCTGCAGTCAGCAAAGGGAATCACATGAGGGGGATTTCCAGAAATGACCAGTTGCTGTTGCCAGATACTACTGAATGTGGGTTGAGTTCTAAGGAAATTAAACAAGAAGGCCCAAACAAACCAAACCCATACTGTGTTTTGTTTTCAGATTACTTTAAAAGAGTTAACAGGTTCTATGTGATGCTGCATGAACTGATGAAGATACCATAAATGTGCTCTCAGTCTTGATGCTGTAGAAAGATTAGCAGCACTTTGAAGAAGACAAAACCTACACCCCTCCTGATAGCTTTAGCTGAAACAGGATTAAGTAGTCTGTCAGTAAAAGCAATGTCACCCCAAGGAAGAATGGGAATTCTGCTCAATACGGCTTCAAAGCAGCTTGGAACATGTTTGTTGGAAAACTGCTGCTGCCAGACCAAACCACAAAGTTGTGCCTGGTCAGGAGGAGCAGAAGCAAGGGGAAGGAAGAGCCTGTATGAGGAGTGAAGTTTGTGTGGAAGACCTGACCCTTGTGCAGTAGAGCTACTTTGCAGCAAAGCTGGTGAGGATGATCTGGCTCTAGTGGCCTACACTAGGTTTTCCAGGCATTCTTACCATGTGAAGAAAATATAAGGCTTTTCTATGAGAATGCAGGCATGCATTTTTTGGCCCTGGGCTTTCATGGGGACAGTGCCTCTGAAAGGAAAAAAATACAAGTTCTGGCCATGGGGGCTGGCCAAGGGTCTATCTTAGAAGAAATGCTTCAGAAGTATTAATGCCTGCACAAGACAGCTTGTGGCTACAATTGGGATTTTCCTAAAAAATTTTGTCTCTTCCAGATGAAGAAAACTCAGTAACCTCTCTGTTTTTCTAAATGACAGCACATGTGCCTATGTAATGAGACTGTATATTCTAAATCAGAGGGTCTGCCGCGCTGCTTTTGACAGTTCTGTACCACATCCCTACCTCAAGCCTGCTTCCTCTTTCCGTTTGTCCACTGCAGCCAATGGGCTCACCAGCTGCTTACTGTCGCCTGACCTCCAGCATCAAACAACAAAGACGATGCTAGTGTCCCCAGGCTGGTATTTACACTGTGAAATAACTGCATAGATGGGATTGCCTCGCCCTTGCCAGGGTCTCAGTGGCAGAACAGTCATTACCACCCGTATTGCGCAGAGGAGAAACTGAGACAGAGATGGTGTAGCACTCAGCCTAGGGAAGTGAAAGCTGAAGACCTGTGGAACAGTTCTATAGTGAGTGTTCTGCTTGCACTGCGCTCTTTCTACCACGTGTTTAGCAGTACCTGTCCTGTTCAGATCTTTTAAAGGCCACTTGTAAGCCTCCCTCTACAAAAAAATCATTATTAAGTGAATTTCCAGATCATATAGGGATGTTGTAATGAAAAATATATTATAATATTGTGTAATCAAACACATGGCAAAGGAAGCCATACAAATATTGCATGCAAAGCTAGAGCAGGATGCAGATCTGTGATTGTATCCACCATTAAACCCTTCTGCATGTGTGTGTATATATATATATATATAAAGGGGACACTGGAGGGCTAATAAATTTTTAAAAATCACTACTAAGCAAACATTTCTATGGTTTGGGCACTATCCACCCTATTGGAGCTGAAGGGAGTTGCTCTTTTTGTGGATATGCTTTGGCTCACACACTTTGGATTGCTCTTTGAACCTTTCCTGCTGGAGAGTAAGTAATAAGTCATTCTTCACCTGTAATGCCAGAGCTTTCTAGGCCTTCAATTCTCTGTGGGGTGCGGTTACTTTGTTTCAGTTCTGTAAAAGTTACTCTCATTTCTAATACAACTTTTAGCAATTCATAAAGACAAGGAAAAGGGGTCCAGAGGTAAACAAAGAAAAGTTGTGCCATAGCATACTGGAGTGGAAAGAGCTTGTTTCTTGGCAAGTGTTATATCAAACAAGAAGCAGGGTTTGAATTTTCACAGGCATCTTCAGGGACTCTCTGGAACACACAATGAGAAGAACCTTAAGGTGCAGTACACAATACGAGGTATTTCTAACCAGCTTGAGAAATCTGCATCAGAGAACATTAGATCTGCTTATCTGGCATCTGTTCATTCATCATCTGTTCACCTGGAGGCATACTGGAACCTGGGGCTTTCCCAGCTACCACTGCACCTCAGCAGCGGTGCAGGTATGCATCCAACCCTCCAAATGGACTTTTATCTGCAGAGCTGTGTTCTCAGGGGTGTGGGGTGCAGTGCGCTGGTACAAACACTGATGGAGTAGTTAGAAAGCAAAAGTGCCCCTTCTTTTACTACAGTGTAGATGATTGTAGGGTTGAAAGTATTTCTATGCTGTTAAAAGCAACAAGAAAACCTTTTGTCAGAGTCAAGGAAGTGCAGCATCAATATATATATAAATGTATACTTACATATGCAACTCACAGACATTGGAAAACACACATTCTCTCGGTACCTGTGGCTACAAAGATAGCCACAGTACTAGCACAAATACCCGTTAAACAAATACTCCCCAAGCACTTCCCTGCATCTCACAGTTTGATGCTGGTAAAACCTGCACTCTTGGTTAGCTTGGTCCAGCTTTACACTAGCTCCACTTCCTAGGGAGTGGATTCCTGGGATGTCACTTCAGTCCAGCAGGATGTCTCCAAATTATAGTCGTGTTAATCTTTACTGGTGTTTTGCTAGGGGACTTCTGCAGCAGAGGCCCATTGATGCCACTGTGCTGTTTCTCACCAGAACGTCCTTATCGCATCCACAGCTCACAGTAAACAAGAGCAACTATTACCCTTGACTCTCCTGTCCATCCAAAACATCTCCAGACACCTCTGTTCTCAGGAAACCTAATTTGTAAGCGTGTAGATACCCAGATGTTTATGGGTGTTCACCTACCCACAGAAGAGCTGTTAGCATCTGAATGCCTTAGAGAACATCTCATGTATTAAAATCCCAATGGAACAGCTCAGGCAGAGGGCCTTCCTTTGGATGTGAAGTTAAAGCTCAGAAGCAGTACTATGGGATTCTGAAGGAATACCTTCCTCTTTCTCCAGCTGTTCCCTTACATGGGGAAACCGTGAAAAAAGAAGGTGATTTTAAATCACTGGACTTTCATAGTTTCTACCTGACAAAATAAATATTCATGTATGTTTCAGCAACCCTTTTGTAAAACTGTGTTTCTCAATAGGAAAAGGAGTGGGTTTTTTTTACAAAATAATATTGTTCTTGTCAAAAAACTCCAAAACCAGTACAAGTCCTTGGATCTGTAACTACCAACAACTATTTATCATCTGTGAAAAATAATATGAGGCTGTGAAACCCAGCTGTACCAGATTTTAATAATCCAGATTTCACACTTCTCAAAGTCACAGTCTCACAGAGACCCTGTGTATGGGGAACAAGGCTGCTATGCATTGGCAGTGGCAAAGCAGGAGCTGGTTTTTTGGTTCACAGNCAAAAAAAAAAAAAAAAAGAAAAGAAAAGAAGAGACACTTTATTTCAATTTACAGTGTTTTAAAGCTCTTTTTTTTACTAAAAAAAAAGTGAGTTGTGAAAACAGAGGGCAGGCTACAGTGCCAGACAAAAAGTGGATGAGGGATGGTGGAATTCTACATGGGAAGACAGTAAGACAACAGTCCCATGAGCATCAGAGGCTGCAGCTGGTCTTCCTGTGCTGTGCAGCACAGACTCAACCCCGCAGCTGGTGTGCAGTTCCTGCTCAAGTTCACATCATGGCTCTGTCTATCCCTGCAGATTGCTACTGCACAAGCACTGGCTTTGTGCTTGAGTACGAAAATGGTGCAAACACACTGCTTGTTTGAAAAAAAGAAGAGAAAAAAGTGAAAGAAAGAACAAAAGCAGCAGAAAGCCTTTCTTTCCTTAAAGGAATCACAGGGAGCTTAGCATTATTAGCATTGGAATATGATTGTCTGGGTGGATGGGGATGTGCTTTCTATAGCTACTATGAAAGTGTCTAAGATTATGGTATTCAGGGCATTCTGTATGACAAGACATTCAAATTGAAGCTCCTGCTCTCAATCACAAAGAGAAAATCTTCCTTTTGATAGATGCCTGAACAACCAGCTTAGAAAGGTGTCTGCTGGTGCCTTCTTCCCCCTGAGCTTTGCCAAATTTAAGTCAGGGGGGAAATGTCTGTATTTCTGGAAGGGAAAAAGAAAAAACCCTCCTGATGTTAACAGGAAAATTATGATCTTAGCTTTACCTTCAGGCTGCTTCAACTGTCCCCACTCCTCTCACTACCCCATTTTTTCTCTGTAGGTAAACGTTTTTCTGAAGAAATACAATTTCTCCTGCTCCTCCCTGATGCCTTAAGAGGCCACCTATAAACAGAGACCAGACAGGAGTAAGGGAATAAAGGTGGGTATTTATTTGAAGGGCCTTCAAGGTACACCCCGGGAGCCAGAGGCTATTGCCAACATGGACCCCAACATGGACAACAGGTCACGAGTTCTTTACATCTTTATAGGTTTGGTTCATTTGCATAGCCAGGGTTAACTCTCCAATTAAAGCTTCAGTTAAATGATGTAATTCCCCTCAGCTTGCCCCCCTTTCAGAGGCTTTTAGTTTACACTTTTTGGGCCTAGGACAGTCTAGGTGTCCTTGAAGAGCAGGCCCAGAGAGGCTTTGTTATGACTACTCAGTACGACAGAACAGAAATTAACAGGCTACAAGAAACCTCAGAGTTACACACTAAGCAGTACAGGATTTTGAAAAATATAAAAGTCAAAATCTAAGGCATCACCCCACGAGTACATCCAGAGTGACCATGATGTTCAAATCACTACAGCCATGTTGTTGACAAATGACCTGTCTGGCTGGACCCTCAAACTATGAGGAACTGCAACAAAGAGGACATGGGAATAAAACAGCACAAAAAGCAGAAGAGGTGCATTCATCTCTTCCCAAATTCTATCTACTTTCTTTTCCTTTGTCTCTTGAGCAAGTCATTCCCCTCCTTAATCATGTTCTTGTGACAGTTTCTTATCAGTGGCCTCTCTTCAAAGTGATAATTTTCCTTTCCCTTCAAGAATGTCTGTATTTTCCACAAGTCACTTCACTGTGGACCAAAAATATGACTGTCAACCACAGCTTAGCACTGTTTTTCAGTTGTCAGTGAGGTATTTCTCACAAAGAAGGAGAAAGATAAAATCATAATTCCATTAAAGTTGGTCACTTTTTACTTTCCTTACTGCTGCTCAGGCCCAAATGAGTTTCAGACATTTGTCATGCCATAGCCACAGTATTCAGATCACAACAGTGTGCTTGAGTTTCTGATATTTCTTATCTCTTCATCTGTTTCCTTGTATCACACACTAGCAGATACAGACTATCAGAGCAAGCAGATAACTCCACTGAAATCCCACAGGAAGTACTGTCCTGCTCTGCCTCCCAGCATCGTTCTGGAGTTGTGGAAAGCAGGGTGCTGTGGGTTTAGCTGGTGGCCAGTTTAAAGCCACAGAAACTGCAAAGCTCATGCCAAGGCTGAGGAGAACTGTGCAGGTACCACTGCCAGCTGCAATGACACCACACGTACAGGATGCCGACAGGGTGCTCTGCTCACGGTTTCTGTACACGAGTAGCTTACAGATCTAGTGGAGACGTGTGGTCTCCTCCTCTTGTGGAGAACCAGCCATGCAGCCACAGAGTGCACAATATTTGAGCGTTTTTTCATAGGTATAATACCCTTCGCTGTAACATTCACACTAACAGTTTTCACCGAACAGTAAAAAAATAAAGAATGTATGAATTCCTACAGAATAGAATATTTCTGTTTTCAACCTACTCTCAAAATATATCACTCTAATCACAAGCACAGTGGTGGCTAAAAATTCATGGGAAATACCCTTATATTTACAAGCACTTTATGTAACCTTCTCATTCATCAATGTAATGTAAAATCAATCTGTAACATGAAAACCAGGCCTTGATCACAGAAAGGTATGTGTGTCAGAACCAGCTTTTAAACCATGAAACATAGTTATCAGAAAAGAAAGAAACAGCATTGTCTAAATCAGTGCTCACAATACAAAATTGAGAGTCTAATGATAACAGCTCTAATTTCATGTTTTTACCAATTCTGTGGCAGTCAGGACAACACCTAATCTCTCTGTTCCTCCTGCTTTCATGTGGCAAAGTGTTTTGGACTCTCTGGGAAAGAAGATGTTGTATAAAGAACACATAAGGATTGACAGGCGTGGGAGTAAGACGATCATCTATATTCAGAACCAGACACAAGGTTTTTCTTCCCAGTGAGGGGCATTTGAAGATAAATAACCCCAGCTAAGCAGCAAAGGAAACATTATAAGAATTTTGCTGTACAAAGGGAAGAAAGAGCATTGGGTACTGACACGGTTTTTCCCAAGTAGAAAGGAGAAGCAGCAGTTCAAAACAAATAAAGATGTGAATACAGGAATTCCTAAAAATTATGCTTATCCATAAAATCTACATTTCTTTTTCTGAACAGCAAAACCAGGTGTAATAATGGGGTTTTTTTAAACAAAGCTCCGTATTTGTTTTTAAAAACCTCTGATAAGATATGGTATTTATCAGTGTTTTTCAAAAGGATGAGTCTATAAATGATTCAAAGGGGTACCAGTGTCTCAGTTGCACAGAGGCAAACATGCACACCCTGACCACCAACATTTATCTAAGTCCCATACCCAAAACACTAGGGCTCTCTTTTCCTTACCTAAAAGCACATGCCTCAGATTTACCCTCCAAGAAATACCAGCATTGCCTTGGTGCAAACCCTAATGCAACATCTTGGGATCTATTTACCTTAAGCTTTTCATTCTTAATCAGATTTTATGGTTTTGGTTTTGTCTTTGTTTTTTCCAAAAAGAAATTTAAAGAAGTGAAGGACTCTGTCTCTCCCTGAGCCTGACACATCATTTTTAGAAACTGTATCTTCAAAATAACATCTGGCCTTCACCCTTCTCTCAGAAGGAGATCTATTTGGATGGAAATGCTAAGTCTTAACATCAACACTGTTTTTTTAAAAAAAGCTCAGCAATTACACAAAAGGTTGCCTCTAATGGGTCTCAGGCCACTTCCTCATTATCTAGTTGGATCTTTAATAGTAACTGTGGTAATGCTTCCCTGCTGACACATAAAAATTGCTGTCTGCAATGCAGCCTTTGGCAGCCTGAAATTGCAGAGGTTCTGTCATTTGCTTTCGTTTGCTGATGCCTTGATTGAAAATCTATTGGTGAAGATCATCTCACAAGCAAGAATCTGATAACTCTTCCTGTCAGACATGCTAGAAAGATTAACAGCCATGAGTGTTGGTCTTGAGTCACAGACAGTCTGTTAGGAGTGCCATGGACAAATGCAAAGGTTATACAAGCAATGGATTCTGTGATTCTGAAAAATGTGTTCTTAAATGTGATGGCAAGTGTCTTAAGAGCCTGTAGGGAATCATGACAAAAGGAGATTCAATGACTGGCAGCAGGAGAAGCAGTTCCTTCTCAAAATTCCAATAGCAAAATAACCAGTCACATCTGGGATGGTATTCTAAAGCAGTTTGGGACAGATTGACTCCTCACTGTATTTTTTTAAATATGAACTCTCACTAAAATTGTTTTTGATCAATAATTTATTGTGAAGAATCAGCAAAGTTTTGTTGGTGTCAGATTGCAAGATAGGGATTAAAGTTACTTTAGGAGGCACTTCTTCATCTCTCTCTGATTTTCCTGCTGCTGAACAGAAAGCTCCAAATTTAAAGTATATCTGTGCACTTTTTCTGTCTTGATTTGAAATGTGAGCAGAACACTGCAAAAGAGCAAATGCCACAGCAAGCACATTTGAAATCCTCAGGCTGGAAGACCTTTTAATTGGAATATGTTTTTTAGGGGTTCAACTGATTTTATTTTTCCCCCACAAAAAAAGAGTCATTCCTCCTTACCTCCCCACCTCCCTCCCTCCCTCCAAAGAGGAAAAAAAATGCAGTCATATACTCCCACAGGATGTTGACTCCATCGGGAAAAAGACAAAAGGAGATTGATGTAACTTATAATGTAGAAGAAAACTAATACAAGGTAAAAGAGGTAACAAAGTGAAAGTCAAACAATGGTATGTTTGCTCAGGGATGTCAAAGGCAGGAATGAGAATAATTTCTATTTGTTTTGAAAGCTGCTTTTATACTTTGAAAAACAAGGACTGATTATAGTGATTTGCAGTTGGGGGTGGCAGGAAAGGAAACTGCTGCTTCTGCAGTTTCAACACTTGTATTTGTTGTCTGTGATTTCCCAGCAGCTGGTAGCCAGATTTCTACAGCTGTGAGAAGGCTAAGATTGAAATGAAGACTTCCCCTAGATAATTAAAAATCAGCACAGTTTTGCCAAAGTCAGGCAACAGCAAATTTAGCATATAAACTACAAGCTGCAAAAACAGTAATAAATTCCTGCTAACACACACAAGGACCTTTAATCAGCAGCCTCTCATCCGTGGAGTTACAGACATAGGTACTTTCAGCACAGTTTCTTGAAAGAACAAAAATGGGTAAGAGGATGAATGGGGTGTGAAGAGAATGGTTTTAGTGGACATCTTGGAAAGCCCACTAGAAATATCTAAGACTCAAAGGCTTTTGTTATCTGAATGAATCTAAACGTTATCTTGATGCACACTTACAAGCTTCTGTTCATTTATGGACACCCGCATAAGCCTGTTTCCTCTATTCATATGAACAGCAAGGCTTAACTTGTAAACCTTCTCTATGCATTGCATGTTCCCTAGATATTTTTTGTGCTGTGTCCATGTTTCCCAGAAGAGAAGAGTAATGGAAAAACACATTCTTCAGGGAAGCCCGAGTTTCCTTTTGCTTATGTGTCATCATTCTGGACCAGCAACTGTCAGAAAAGACCTATTTATGGAAAGATTTCCCTTGTAATAAATTTTTTTCTCTTAAATAAAGATAGATTAGTTCAGAGAATGTCACTGTTCTTATCTAGTGAGAAACACTCCTGTGATTCTCTATGGCAGCCACCTCCAGTTCCACTGATTTTCTGATTCTCATAACAGGTTTTAAGAATTAACAGACAGCAAATGAATAGTGAAAAAAACCATTCCTCTGTAAGTCTTTAAATCAGTCTGCAGAGAACAGTCTGCAGGGATGCTGAAACAGTTTAGATAACAAGCAGATCTATGAACACTGGGTTCAATCAAGCCTAGTTTTCTTTGAATTTGTATCTTGTTACTGACCTGAATTCCTAACAGAACTTGAGTAGTGCTGTTAAATTAACTCAGCTCTTAGAAGGCACAGGAGACTAATCACATACTAAGCAGTAAAAGATTTTCATTGTTGTTTGCCTGCAAGAAACAGAGAGAATTGACTGTGCAATGGATTCTACTGTATTGCACATTTCCTAAAACTTGGACAAAACATCAATTATTAGTGCAGTGGATTCTTTGGGGTCTGACAAGTAGAGAGGCAGGATTCTTGCCTTCTCAATTGCCTGCTTTCACCAAACTCAAAACATGACAATTTTATTATTTCTGTTGCTCTTGAATGTGCCTGTAGGCAAAGACATTATTGTGGGGAGACTGAGTTTGTAGCAGGGTCGTTTCTTTAGGAAATATAAAACTGTGAGGCAGTTGCTTACAATAAGTAGTGCAGAAGCAACATTTGGACACACCAATCCCAAGCTTTTGAATGAGGGCAGTGGGGGTCAGCAGAGGGGGAGATGCTGATATCCTCTCTCGAGTGACCAGCAATGGGACATTAAAAAATGGAATGAAGATGAATCAGGGGAAGTTTCAGTCAAACTTTAGGCAGACGGTTCTTCAGTGAGAGGGTGGTCCCTGGAATAGACCCCTAGAGAAGTGGTCACAGCACCAAGCCTGTCCAAGTTCAAGAAGCTCTTGGATATAGTCATATGGTTTAGTTTTAGGTAGTCCTGTGAGAAGCAGGGAGTTGGACTCAATGGTCCATATGGGTCCCCTGCAGCTTGAGATATTCCATGATTCTATGATTCTAAGTCTTGACTCACATGCCACTCACAGGAAAACACACCTTAAAAATGGGAAGGGATATAGAAGTTAAGTTCAGTGTAAGAATTTCAGGTTCTTAATGACTGTTGAGATAAGATTTTTAAGAGGTATTGGAAGTCTTAAAAAAATTAAAAATCAGCACCTGTTATCCGGAGTGTTGAGAAATAGTATATCTTTTAAGTATTGCAGTTTCCACAAACTGTATCGAAGTACTTGAAACTGTTTTCACCATGCCTTTATTCCTATAATGAAGTAGATCTGGACTGCAGCAGTTTCACCCATACAGAGAAAGCATATAACTAAAAGGAAAGGATATGACCAAAGACAGGAAGCAATCAGCCAATAACTAAAGCAGACTTACAAGGAAAATATGTGGGAAGAGAAAGTCCGAGTACCAGATAAAATGCCTGAAGGCAAAAGTGTTTTACTATCATACAGCTTTAATCTTGTCTGCTGGGACATTTTTGTACAAGAGACATCTAAATGGCATTAAACTGGGTTGCTGCTATTATTAACTTAGTATTCTTGCTTGCTGATACTCTACCAAATGTTTTGGGTTCATCACTCCTGTGATTACAAAATCACTGTCTTTTAAGTCTTACTTTGTCACCTTAAATGCAGCCCCTTTTCAATGCATGAACTCTGTCTTTTGCTTTGGAGGGTAAACCTGGGTGAAGTGAGAGCTGCTGCTTGCAGTAAGTCACATAATTGATAAAGAAATACTTGTCGCACCTCGTCAAAGATGGCATGGCTTTTCATTGCTAAATGCCCAAAGCCAATACATGAAAATGTGTTTAAAAAACTTGGTTTATTTGAAAAATATTAATAAGCCCTATTGTGGTAATTATAACATTGTGCAATGAAAGAAACAGGAATCACTACAGAAAGCAGAGCAGATCAACAGGATCCTGAACTAACTCAAACAATACTACTTAATCTCCAATGCTGTTGGGCATACTAAAAAAAAAAAAAGTCTTTCAAGAAGGAACACACACAAAAAGTATGGAATTGTATCTTCAAACAATAAAGGGAATCACACAAACGCAGAGTGCAGCTGGAAATTCCCATCCACCTTGCTTCACACTGACCTCCTGTGTAGAAAAACAATGGATGAATAATAGTACTGCTGAAGAGTCTTTGGATACTGCTGTGGCTATACCAGGAAATCTTCTTACACCTATTGTTTCAATCTTCTTGAAAAAATGCACAATGTATTCGTTTCTCTTGTCTCCTTTTTCTGCCTTGAGTTAAAACATAACCTAGATTCTAAACTAATGTAAATATATGTATCATTGCACTAAATTTAGAAATAATAATGTTAAATGGCACAGGGTGAGAACGTGGGTGATTCCATAATTTGAAGGGAATTTCATGAAAATCTGGGGGAGAAAGATGAATTCCTCAGTATACCTGGATCTAGGCCCAGTTTTGAACCTGTTTATTGTAATAAAAATGAGCATCTGGCAAATTAAAGCCACGAAGAGTAACATGATTGAGGTGATATTTAGCAGAACTGGAAGGAGCCAGATTTTGTTAAACCTTAAACTACTCATACTGAAACATGATGCTTGATGACATCATAATATAATTAATTTGCCAGTTGGAGATTGGTGTACTGTAAAAATGCAGAACTGCTGTTGAAGCACTGTTTCACAGAAGCACAGAATGTGAGTGGAAGGGGCCCTTAAGGGTCATTGAGTCCAATTCCCAGCCCTGTACAACAATGTCCCCAAGAGTCACATCATGAGCCCAATAATATTTTCCAAATGTCTCTTGAACTCTGTCAGGCTGGTGCTGTGACCACTTCCCTGGGGAGCCTGTTCCAGTGCCCAATCACCCTCTGGGTGAAGAACCTTTTTCTAATATCCAACCTAAACCTCTCCTGACACAGCTCCAGGTCATTCCCTCAGGTCCTGTCACTGTCACCACAGAGAAGAGATCAGTGCCTGCCCCTCCTCTTCCCCTCAGGAGGAAGCTGTAACTGCACTGAGGTCTCCCCTCAGTCTCCTCTTCTCCAGGCTGAACAGCCCCAGTGCCCTCAGCCACTCCTCACACGGCTTCCCCTCAAGGCCCTTCACCATCCTCGTGCCCTCCTTTGGACACTCTCTGACAGCTCAATCTCTTTTTTGGATTGTGGCACCCAGACCTGCCCCCAGCACTCGAGGTGAGGCTGCCCCAGTGCAGAGCAGAGCGGGACAATCCCCTCCCTTGCCCTGCTGGTGATGCTGTGCCTGATGCACCCCAGGACACGGGTGGCCCTCCTGGTGCCAGGACACTGCTGGCTCATGTTCAACTTTCCATCAGCCAGGACCCCCAGGTCCCTTTCTGTGGGGTTACCCTCAAGGATTCTCATTCCCTGTTCTGGCTGTACGTCCATGGTTGCTCCATCCCAGGTGCAGAACCCAGGACTTTCCCTTGTTGAATTTCATATGGTTGGTGCCTGCCCAGTCCTCTCATTTCTCAAGGTCTCTCTGCAGGGCCTCCCTCCCTTTGAGGGAGTCAACATCTCCTCCCAGTTTTGTCTCATCTGTGAATTTGCTCAGTATCCCTTTGAGTCCTGTGTCCAAGCCTTTATGAAGATGTTGAAGAGCACAGGGCTGAGGATGGAGCCCCTGTGGAACCCCCCTAATGACAGGTCACCAGTCTGGTGTCACCCCCTTCACTTTAACCCTTCTTGCCCAACCTGTGAGCTGGTTGCTCACCCATCACATAACGTGGTTATTCAGCTGTGTGCTGGACTTCTCATCCAGAAGCATCCTGGAGGGCCAGTATTGAAAGCTTTACTGCAATCCAAAAGGATTACATCAGCTGTCTTCCCTTGATCGGGTAAGGTGGGTTACCTTTTCATGAAAGGAAATCAGATTTGACAAACATGAATTTCGCCTCATGAAGCCATGCTGGCTGTGACCAGTGACTGTGTTGTTCTTCAAGTGTTTTTCAATAATACCTCCCAGAATAACCTTCTCCACAACTTTACCAGGCACTGAACTGAGACTGACAGGCCTGTAGTTTCTGGGGTCCTCTTTCTTGCTCCCTTTGGAAACTGGGACAACATTCATCAGCTCCAGTCAGCTGGGACCTCTCTGTATTCCCAGGATTGCCCAAAAATCAAGAGATTTTTTGCCATGACATCATCGAGCTCTTTGAGAAATCCCATCCGGCCCCACAGATTTGTAGCTATTCAACTGGAGAAGCAGATCCTGCACAACTTCAGGGTTGAGTGGGAGTTGATCATTCTCACAGTCATGGTCCTCCAGCCCAGGGCACTGAGACCCCCTTGGTTCATCATCCACGTTGAAGACAGAGTCAAAGAATGTGTTAAACACTCGTGCCTTGCCCCTGTGCCTCTCAGCAGATATTTACAATTGCTGCTAATTTGGCATTCCTTAGTGACCTGGCTCTGTTTTTCTGTGCCTGAATTTTCAGGTTAGAGGAAAGGACTGGACAAGTGTATGCATGAAAATAAAATACCTAGAATGAGTCAGAATTCACAGGAATGTGAAACAAAATGAAACTTCCTAATATCTTCATTAGCCAACAGCAAAACTGAGAAGGCCATTTTACACAGTTAAAAGGGGAGGTTAAGAGCTGGCTTTCACCAACCCTACCTTTTGTTCTTTTTATGTTAGTCTTTTTTCAGTGTATTGGCACAGCTGATTTGTGGTCATCAGCTTGGAACATCTTCACCAGACTGCTGCCTTTTCACTTCTCCCAGGATGCCTGCAGGAATGACTTTTATACAAACTGTTACCAAAGTCAGGCTAAAATATTCCCTGCTAAAAGCTGCTCAGGGAAATCTGGGCCTTTGGAAATTACTTTCTGTTAAGAACTGGCTTTATTTCCATAATTCTTTCTCTGTTGTTTCCCATTCTACTAGTATTTTTTATAGTCTTGGGGTGAAAACCAAACTCCTCCACCTTTGCTGGGAAATTTTGACTATATCTTCAGTTAGTTAAGTGCAATGGAACAAACAGAATAAACTACATATGTATGTATGTATGTATGTATATACACACATGTATAATACATATATAATGTACAACATGGTTATCCAACAAGGACACCAGGGAACACAAAACATGAACTGCAACTGAAGTGCATAAATTGTGCTGCCTCAAGGTCAGGAAAAGACTAATAAAATGTTGCTGTTCCTTATTTAGCTGTGAGATTGCAGGAACAAAAGCAGTATTTCTGGAAAAAATACACACAAAAATTTGAGGAAAGAATGGGAGAAGGAAAAACAGAACTCCAGAACAAGTCTCCCCTATTTTTTGTGACTGTAATGGTGCCATTTTGTTAACTTCAAAATGGAAATAGCTCCATAACAGTAATACCACAAATACAATCACTGCGCTCTGACTCCTCAGACCTTGTCTCTGTCAGAAATGAAAGGACAGTGCCTGTGCTGTCCAAGAGCCATGCTTTTGTGGCTAGGAGCTGCAGTACTTTCGCAACACTGGCATTTATTCCCTTACATTAGAGCTCAGAACTGAGATCACCAACTAATTTCACAGAATCTACTCAGTGTATGATTCAAGGGCACCAATCCCTTCCTTGAAAGGATTGCAACAGTTAGATTTTTCACAGACTTCCATCATTTCCTATCAGTTCTGTCACTAGGAAGAGAAATCCTTTCACCTGAGTAGAGACCTGTGAGCTCACACTGGATTCTGGCTGAACAGTGCTGAATATGAAATGGCCTCACAAAAAAATAGTGCAAGGCCTTGGAAGCAGAAATGGTGATTGAGAATAGTTAAATCTGAGAACATACACAAACACAAGGAGCATAGTGGCTGTCCTGGCTACAGCTGGGGTAGAATTTACTCCCTCTCAGTAGCTGTTACAGTGCTTTGTTTTGGATTCATGAGAATGGTGTTGACAACACACTGATGTTTTGGGTTTTGCTAAATAGTGTTTATGCTTAATCAAGGACTCTTTTTTCCCTTGTCTCATGCTCTGCCAGTGAGGAGGTATGCAAAAAAACCAACAAACTGGGAGGGAGCATAGCTGAACAGGTGACCCAAACTGGCCAAAGGGATACACCACAGAATATCATGCCCAGTATATAAACTAGGGGAAGTCACCCAGAAGCGTAGCTGACCTGGGTTCAGGAAGAGTATCTGGTATCTGTCAGTGGGCAGTGAGCAATTGCATTGTGTATCACTTGTTTTTTTCCTCTTTTCACTATTTATTATTATTGTTATTATTATTTACTATTATTATTGTATTTGACTTGATTTTCAATTACTAAACTGTTCTTAGTTCAACATCCAAGTTTTACTTTGATTTCCCCCCCCCCATTCCACTGGCTTGGGAGGGGAGGAAGGGAGGGAGAGGTTGCGAGGTGTTTCATTTCCATGGACTTGCGGGCTTTGAACCACAGCGCTGGCTCACTTATCTGGCCCTGTTTGTACAATTAATTGACAACATAAATAATGAAACAAACAAGCCTGGATGGTTTCTGGTTTTATCATGCCCAAAATGAAGAAATCTCACCAAAAGGTTTAAACGACCTATCTGCGACATGTAGTAGAGAGTGTATTTTACAATAAAAACTTTTTCATTTGACATACCATCACAATTACTTGCATAAATGCTGGATTTTTACAGTTTCCTGTGTTACTTCACAATTACAAAATGAAATTTAAAAAATAGTTTCACTTAAGCTTACAAGAATTGTTTATCCAGTATCAAGAATTTCCCATTTCCTCTAAAGAGGATTAAAACACTTTGCATATGGTGCAGACGTTGGTATGGATCTAAACCAAAGAGTTTCTCAATATAGTACATTTCAACAGAGCACCGTGAAAAGGGTACAGATAAGCAGTAAAAGCAGAGCAGATTCAGGTGGCTTAAGCTTACTTGGCCTGGGTGTGGAACACATATCCAAGGAAGCAGAAAGAAAAAACTGGAAGAAAAAGTGGAATTTCAGTACCTTCAACTGAAGGTACAGCAGTGAAGGATGACTAGAGATGTCTCTAGAATTTCTGGAAACATGAGAGTGTGGTTATGACACTAATTGCTGCGATTAGTTCAGCAGAAAAGCTTCGGAGTAATAGAGCAATATATCTGAAAGAGAGAGGGTCTAACAAGCAAACAGTTAACATCTGCACATCTGTCTGAGGATAGCAAGGGTAAATTAGTGCTCTATTCTTTCTACATTTAACTGAAACAGATATAGGTGGAAGAAAGATAAGTACACATGAAGTAACAAGTAATAAGATAAACACAGTCACAACCAGAGGTAGGTCTGCCATGAGTGGCACGGGAGGCAGAGGGAATGAGGGAAACTTGCAGAACTGTAGCGGTTGTGGAAAATTTAATATGACAAAGATTCCTGCCTCATCTCGTCTCCCTTATCAGTCCATTCCTGGGCATTAAGGAGCTACACTGTATGGAGATGTCCAAACGAGTCATTAAATAGGCTATCTAACTCCCAGCAGAAGTATGGATGTCTTGTAAGGAAAAAAAAACTTGCTCTGAGAACTTTACAATATGAAAAAGCAACCTAGGTTAAGAAGAGGCACATAGAAAAGAAATAACTTGCTGAAGGTTACACAAATATCTCCAGTTTTCCAGCTGTACCCACTGACAAGATGGCCTTTATGTTCCCGATCCTGTGTAGCATACTAGAACACTGGTGGTCTCAGTAAAGCACCAAAAGAAGTTCAGTTTTCTCACAGAGGATGGCACATCTGTCTCTCTAAATAATTTCCAGCCTCTCCAGCTCTCCCTTACACAAGAACAGCTGCTCATGAACTCTCTCACAGGACCAGAGCAGCAGGAGAGTGAATCACAATGAAGTGGTGCAGTTTGTACCGCAATACCAAACCTTGCAATCTGTTCCATTGAGAAAGGGAATTAAGTGTGGAATGTGTGAGACTCAATTCCACAGGAGAAAATGAAAAATTAAGGCAAGGTTTCCCAGTATGAACAGTTTAGTTATTCTTTCTCAATTAGCAAGAGAAAATGCTATCGACTTTTAATCCCTAATGTAGACAAAGGTTTTCTTACTTAGCTATTAACTATTAACTTGAAGGACAGATTTAGTAAGCAGTGTGAAATGCTGGATAACAGATATGGTATCTGCCCAGACCTGGAAAAAGCACTCTCAGCTGGATGCAGCAATTGAAAACTCTCTTTGGCTGTAATTCCTTTTTGCTTCTAACTATGAAATCCACTGTTGCACTTTAAATACAAAAAGACTCTAATTACATGTCATAGAGACAGAACATCTAAAATTATCAGTAGGCACCAGAATCTTAGCAATTCAGAAACTTAACAATTCCAAAAATGTGTAGCATATATTCAAAGTGGTAAAACACATAACTTAGAAAAAATCACAAAACTGAGTAAAAAACCAAACCTCTTGCTTCTTTATTTCACCAGTTAATAGAATTTTTTTGCTAACATATAACAAAGCAGCTTCTGAAGAGGAGTGGAAATAATCAAAGCCATTTGACTATTTCTTACAGAAGAAAAAAAAAATTAACTGGGAGTATGCCATAGGAAATTGGTTAATTGTACTTTATTAAGTGACTCTAACCAGATGTTACACACCAGCCCATTAACCAGACAATGATTTAATGACTTTACTCAGCTGTAATTATAGAACAGAAATTAACAAAACTGCACTTAACACAGGAAGGTCCTTCCTTAAATTAGTTTCACATGCCATTAAAGCAACCAGTTTTTCAGCAAACTGCAGTTTTATAGATTGGTATATTATTTGCAATTACTGCTAATTGCTACGAGCAATGATTGCAATATCTCTGGAACACATCAGTTGCTGACACTACTTAAATGTGACAACTTCAAGGCTAACAAGTGTACATGTTACTGATGTATCATTACTTGTGACTGACAGAAATGTTCCACTTTTCTAATGGGAAATACAATAGGCATTTTATCTCATATAAGGGTAGGTCTGTATTTTTGCTCACAATAGGCCAGTTCATGTGTGCAAAGGTATCTAAAGTAGCAGTTAATCCTCGAACAGTCTCAACTGGATCAGGGGATTATTCATGTAATCAAGTATACAATACAAGCACTCATTATCAGGCACTCATGCAGCTGGAATAGCTGAAAGCCTGTGACCAACACATGGGATGCATGATAACCTGTTTGTGAGGGAAGGTTCTCCTTTACACACCACACCATCTGGAATAAGCCAAGACAATAAATATTTCACTTCCAGTGACAGACACATTTAAATTGCCCATGCTGTAGTACGTATGTGACGTGCGGATACGTCCATACCCGACAGATACTGGCTTTGAAAGAAGTGCACGTTTTCTCTCTGCCGACTTCAGGGAATAAACCATCAGAGAAGAGAGACGCTTTCAGTCTCTAAGAATGATGATGCAATCCCTGCTTGTGCCACGTCTACTGTAGTAGATAAATGTACAGCCTCACAGGCTACAGCAGCAGGTGGGGTATGCACTGTGCTGTGGAGATAAGAGCTGGAGAGAGAAAAAATTCCAGTTAAAAAAAAAATCTTTCAAATCATGCAAGACTCAAGCACGGACCTGACAGAGAACTTGTATTGCTCATACTGATTAGATACATGACAGTCCTTCTGAAGTTTTTTGAAGACACATGGTGCTGTTACAAATCCTGATCATTACAGCCAGTGTGAGATGAGTAGGAAGCATTCCCATAGGTTACCAGATGATTACCTGACCAGTGTTAACCTTGTTATCAATAACACTGATGCCCAGTGCAGATCTTCAGAAATCTGGAGTTCTGGCACTATCCTTACTCGTATGAATGGGCACCACGTATAAAAGAAAGCAAAGAACTACGAGGAATGGAGCAAGGTGTATGACTGATTAGCCACTTTAATAACAACAACTATGGGCTAATCCATATTTTTAAATGAAAATGATAACACCTAAAGATATCAGGAGTCAGACTTCACTTTGTGAATCCAGTGCCAGACTTTTACTCACTGAGGAACTGTTGGAACTGCTGTCAGCAGCCATGCTAGCAGGAATTCACGCCCTTACCCATTGTGGAAACATAATTCCTGAGACAGCAGACATGTGGCAAGCTGGTGAGCACTTGAATACAGTGGCTCTTTGTGACAGAAGCTTACAGGGACCACAAGAAATAATCCAAGACCATTCACCTGACACCAAGGCAAGATCAGCCGTAGCTATGTCATTACCGACAAGTTTGTTTAACTTCCTCTTGCAGACCACCCAGAAGCTGCATTCACAGCAATCTGTTCCCATGCCTCCCTCTCCTACAGTTCAGAGGCACATGGGTATACTGCCCGTGGATGGTACATGTACCACTGGCACTACCAACAGGAGGAAGTCAGTCTTTCTATAGCGGCATTTTGTGTATTTGTATATCCTGCTTCTTGCCAGTATCTTCCCTGCCAGGCTAAGCAACCTGCCACTAGAATACCCTATTTGCATCTAGATCAACTAGATCCCAGGTCTCTCTCATCAAATTCCTCTCTGTTTTTCTCCTGCTAGGCCACACCTGTCTTGGAGTACAGTGTCTAAAACAGGACCACAGTTTTACAGCTGGGTAGGGCAGAAGGCTGACTTCACATGGGTTTTTTTCAAATCACATTCTTACTTACATTAAGCTGATGGTTAATTATAACTAAAAGCACACTTGTTACTTATAAATATTACAGATACTTCTCTGCGAGCACTGTGAAGAGTCTTATCACAACTGACATCTGGGGTTTCCCCTCTCTGCCTACTACTGGGCTGGGGCAGCTTTAATTTCTGTCAAGGATCCTGCTCTTAGTACTGGAGAATGGCTTCAAGAATTTCTCTGTACGTGGGATCAAGGGCCTAAGAGATACTTGTTGGCATATTAAGTCCATGTCCCCCACAATACACCATTGTCAAATACACTCAATGTACTCAGCTCCCTAAGGATTTCATCTTTTCTCACTCCTTTTGAAAGAAGACTGAAGTGGAAGTTCTTCTCTGCACTCTCATACAAGTGGCTCATACTCATACATGATTCTTCCAGTACTCTCATACTTCAAATCGCTTTCCTATCACTATGAACCTAACTGATTTGACTTAGTTTTGAAAAGTACAAATATCCCTCTGCCATATTCTTGCCAGAGAAACTGAAATAACTGAGAAGCCTTTCACACCATGATGGCCCAGGGAAGCCCTTCCTCCTGCAATAAGCCCCCTGTCAGGAGTGTTATTTTGGAAACCAAGACATTAATAGCTCCTTCTTCCTCAAATATCAAAGCTGACTCTGACAACATTTTTTAAATCCCCAGAACAATCAAGACTGCAAGTTCAAGTTTACCACTTGCTACTGCCAAGGGAAGCCTGAGATCCCTTTATTTAATTGCTTAAAGAAAAAAAAAGGACACCATGGAACCTTTAATTCAGAATTTTAATTGCAAGAACTGGTTTGAAATTTAGACAACTACAAACCATCCAAATAAACCTACATTCTTCAGCCCTAAATATGACTAGTTCCTTCTGTTTCGGAATGCCAAACAAGCAGCTTACCCAATCAATGTTGTATTTCACAGCCCCCAAGCTGGAGGCTCCTGACCTTTCAAGGGACACAAATCAGAAGACTATTCTTGTAGATATGTATATTGAAATAAAAACAAAGACACAATTTTTAATGAAGAGGTTTTACATGTACGCAGACATTCACAATTACATAACTTGCATATTTGTTTTACCTTTGAAAGGAAGACAGTTGTGAAGTTACTGACCCTGGTTGAAGGATCATGAAGCATAAATAAATAAATTTTGTAAAAATTTTTAACGTGTTTTTATAAGGGCCTTTAGGTAAAGTTCAACCATTACTAAAAACTATTCTTCTCAGGCCTTTTGAATAAACTTGGAAAGACTAAAAATTAGCTCTGTATATATGCAATGTTCATCAACATTTTGACAGCATATAAACTTCATTTATTTAATTCCAATTAAATCATAACACTTCTGTACTAAAGTCCTGGTGCTACTCGCTGTCTTAAATCCTTCCTTTATTAAGATAAGCCCTACACTTTTCAAATGTTTTGCCAGTAATTGCAAAGATAGAGAGGACACCAGTTCAAGCAATGCACAGCATTGGTGGACCGTGAAAGCACCTTTAATTACAGTTGCTAACTACCCAAGATGCCTAAACCAAGCATGTTGGCAAGAAAAACTGTCTGAAAAGAAAAACATGTAAGCCTTGTGAAGGAGGACTACAAAACTGGAGGCAGCACCACATACCGTGCCATGGAGAATGACAGGAACAGTATAAGGCAGACAGCAGCCACTGACCCTAATCCAACAGCAGTCATGTATTGCAGAGTGGGTGATAAATCTGAAAGAAAGCATCAAACAACTCAAACAAACCAACCTAACAGTGTAGCTTCAGTCTGGTGACTGAATAACTAAGTCTGCTCATAGCTGAAATATGGTAGCAAAACCCAGATGTTGGACTTATGGCTCAGTTTATGACAGTAATGGAGCTGACTATCTAGTAGGTACCATCCAATTGAGGAAGAAAGTTTACTTAGAGTATTAAAAAATTACTATTATGCTCATTTTTGGTAAAAAGATATACCTGTCCTTATAACACTGTAACACCAATTTCCATCAGCAAATTACATGTCTCTAGAGGAGATATTATCCCTCCATACTCCCTCCATACTGTAGAGTGTATTTAATGAAAAATCCTAAAACTTCATTTTACTTATTTGTTGGAGAAGAAAGTGTGCTTTTCATACAGTTTTCTACCATTTTTTACGACAATGATCTATCACACAATGTCTAGCTAGATGGCATCTGAAACAGGGCTATTTGGTTTAGATTTAATTTACAGAATTGTGTTCCACACAAGTTGAATTAAGAAATATTTCTCAAAGGATTCAGCAAGCCTAATTCAGAAATACTCTCAGCCTCTCCAGCTGCAGAAGTACATTAGGGCAAAGGACACTTTGGCTGTAAGTCCATTCAATATAAAGGCAAACAGATTTACAACAAAAAGCCAAAGGCCTGACCTGTCCTATGCTCATTCTTTTAACTCCAAAACCAAAATCCACCTATTTGTAATACAGCTTTTGGTGATGCATTACAGGTTGATAAACAATGAATTCAGAAAAGGACAGTTTTCTGTCTTTCCAGCGTTATTCTACAGCTATTGCCTACTCAGTCCTAGCAAAGGGACTCATACCTAAGGAACCCTTAGGAACATACCTATACCCTCATACCTAAGGAACCTTTGATCTTAGCAGAGTCTCCCAACGAAGAACTGCATTATATTCTAAGTGTGGTGGCAAATGAACTAAGTCATAAGAGTAATTAAAGAAAGAGTAACTTAGAAATAAAAAAACCTAGAAATAAACAGAGTTGTCTCCAGAAGATCATTTATAGTGATAATCAGATATGGAGAAGATGCACCTCAAGCACTCCATGCACCACATGATTTGATATAATTCCAAAGTACTGTCTAACTTTCCAGTGTTACTGCCTTTCCTAACTCAAATTTGTGAGACTTTCAACTCAAAAGCAGAATTTAGGGCTCATAGGAGACTCTAGTGGTGCTGCCTTCTTTGTCAGGAGAGACAAATGTTTGCTTTTTGCTGAGACATGAGATGGGTGAAGACTAGTTTCAATTACGGTGGAAAGGAGGGAAACATGATCTCTAGTGGATTCCAAACTCCTCTGAGGTAAACTCATTAACTGAAAACATTCTAAAGCCAAAAAGTAAATCAAAATAAAACCACAATGAGAAATTTACTGGGTTTTAAACTTATGCCACTATATACTTGAGGAACTGTACTTACAAGTACACAAATTAGCCACATATTTCATTTTTGCACAGTATCTTCTATTCTTTTTAAGAACATAAAAAGATGTAATTCTCCAAGGACCATCTGAACATTCTAAAATAAAAAAATGTGGCCTCTAAAAGATAGAAAATGTTGGGTGGGTTTTGCGTTCTTGCTGTTCTTTTTTGGGGTTTTTAGTTATTGCTGTTCTTCTTTGATTGATTTTTTTAATCTTTAAGCCAATATAGAACTATCTTAAAATAGGCTTCCGAAATTTCACATTTTCTGTGCTTCAAATCCTTTGTGCACAAAAATTGCTGTAAAGATTTGGATGTGGTGCACAGAAATAGCAACAATGAAAACCAGGGAAAACAAGACAATCCGTTTTAGAATGGATTGTTGAACTCATTAGAATGGAATACTGAAGAGAAAGGAAAATTTTCTGTCTCTAATCTTTTCAATCCTTGAAGTTAACAGAAGAAGAATGGCAAAAGAAGAAACAGCCACAGCAATTATTAGTTTATGCTGCCAAGCAAAGCCATGACAACTTACATTTTTTTACTGAAGGAAAAATTGACTTACTTTTAATTTGTGCCCAAACAGCACAGGACTGTGTTCTTACCTAAAAATGAAAACATAAAAATCACTGCTTCTCATGAGAAAAATTTATTATTACTAACACCCTCTGAAACATCAGCCATTGACAAAAACTAGTATTTGGAATGGAGTTTGTTATTCCCTTGGTAGCAGCCTCTATTTTGTCTTAAAAGATTTTAAATTATAAAAATAAGATTAGACATAGAGCTTTCATGAAAGGCTAGCTCTAGTTTTTAGCTCATTATTCTTCCTTTCTTTCTACAACCTAGGCATGTTAGTAATATGGAAGGATCTTTGAAGTTGCTTTGATAAGAATTCAGAATGTATGAAATGCTAAGAAAAGGCTGAATATGTTGTGTTAACTCTTCCCCATGCAGAACATGCATGTTAAAATATAGTATCTGATGGCATGTTTTACAAATACTAGATGTAGCATTCTGTTCAGTTATGATAACTTGCTTGGTAATTTTTAGTAACTTCTATAGAATACTTGCAGTCAAAAAGTATTTATCAGGTGTCTGCTTTTGCAGACTTGTTAAACAAGTTTGATTTTTGTACAGTGAGCTTTGGTATCTGTAGAGCATTTTCCCCCTGCTCTTCATAGTCATAAATACACAAAAATTTCTATTCTAGGTTCTATTGTCTATTGTGTAATTACTATGAAGTGTATTTTTGTAGTGCTTCCTGCTAAATGACTTTCACAGATTTTCACATAATACATACATGATACACGTATTTTTCATATTGTAGCAAAGCGTGTATTATGTTGCTCTGAATAAAAGTATATTTGAGAAAGAAGGCTACCTTTTGAAGCATTTGTATAAAAGGATGGAGGCACATTTGTGTGCTTAATCTCGCTTCTGTGCGTCTGCATGAATTGTGGAATCTCAATGATTCTTAAGCCCATGATTTATAAGGAATTTTCTGGTTAATTAAAAAGACAAAAGACTGACAAAATCTTCTTAGAAAATCTTCTTAGCAGAGGAAGGATGAAGGAAAATGGGGGGCTTTAGAAATTCAATCAAATGCCAGATTCGGAGGGCACTGGTGTGAGTGCCATCATTTTGAAATAGCTACCTTCATGGCACACTCCAGTGTGCAGAAAATCAGACATCTCCTGCCTGTCAGGGTAGTTACAGAGGTCCCATGAATCTCAGGCAAAAAAAAAAAATCCCAGAAAGTTAAAACCTCACAGTAGACACCCTGCTCAAGACCTCCAAATCTGAACAATGGAAAAATGAGCTTGACAATATGTCAGGGCTATTCAGTAATAATGGGAATAAAAATCACAACCAAGGCAAGATTTTGCAGCATGATGATACAAATTGAACCATATTCAGTATGAAAGGGGTCTGGAGACAGAAGGGACCCTTAAGGATGCCAGAATATAAAACTGAATAATGAAAATATTAGTTAGGAGTCTATTACATCTATTTCTAATTTGTCTGTATTCAAACAGAAAGGCGTTAACAAGTAAAAGACACTTCACAAATGCTGGTTTCACAGGCATTAAGAATTGAGGGCCAAGCAATTTTTTAAAAAGAAGACTGAGCTCTTGAATCCAAATTCAGTTACATAAGCAAGCAAATTTTTGGAAAGTCTCAAAACCCAACAACCCTCAATTCATAGTTATGTTTGGGGTTTTTTTAGCCTTATAATACCAACAATTGCACAAAATAAAAGGGCATGACAATTGAAGATAAACCAATACTTTTGAACCAGTAGTCCAAGTTCCATTTCAAAGAAGCAGAGCTGTGAACCAAAGCAGTTTGGTATTTGCAGTCCTAATAATGATTCAGAACCGTTGCGTGTAACTTTGTGTGTTTCATCAACAAAACAAAAGCCATACAAGAAAGTGTACACTAAGGAGCTGATGCATTTTAAATGGTAGGAAGTAAGAGTGACCTCTACAAATAACTGTAGTATTAATCCATTAAATCAGTGGCCTAGAAAATACGTCTGCAAATGTTAGCAATGAAAGATCAGGAAATAATCCATAAGAAACAGAAAGAATAATGTAAGTTAAAAGCAGCTTAATAAACAGCTGGCAAAGATGTATAAGAATCTACTTTGTTCTGTGCAGCAAAAATCTCCGCAAAAGTAAAAGCAGTTAAAATACCCCAGTATTAGAAAATACTGAGGGTAAAGAGCTAGGGAAACAAGTGCATAAAACTCAAGGATAATTAAACTAAGCGCAAAAAGGTGTTTAATAGTGCTTAAAGAGGTCAAGCTTGTATACATTTGACTGATTAATAATCCTGCTCCACCGAGTAAATTTTTCTATAAAATACAGCTCATTGTCCAAATTCCAGGACATTATAGGCTAACTTACCATTATTTGCGAAATGAAATGCCTTCTATTGTTATTTCCCTACTTTTCCCCTCACACAATTAATTAAGAAATTATGACAAACAACAGACTTGTATTAGGGTCAGAAACCACTTAATCTCTGCTATAGAAACCTCTCAGACTATTGTTAAATGGATGCTACACAAAATATATACTGCACAGATTAGCAGATACCAGAATCATCTTACTACATGCACTTCTTTTTTTCCACTCACTTTGGACTGAGGCAGTTACATTTCTTAACAGAAGCTGTTTTAACTTACTGAGAGTTGTATGTGGGTTTCCAAAATTGTAGAGAATTATTTACAAGTGACTCATACATCAGTTTTTGCATTCTTCCTTGCTTTATGCTGTATACACAAAGCCCTAAAAACTCTTTATTAAGTTTTTTCAGATGGCAAGGTGAGGCACTGTTTAGGTGTTCCTTTCTTCATTAGAGGTTGCTTAGTTCAGTTTTTGTATTTGGCATTCAGGAAATGTATTGCACATAAAGAGTTATCACCTGTCCCATATGAGAAAAACTACTGCTGAGACTAATATGATAAAAAAATTCAAAACTGCTTGCTCCTGAGATAGATACAACTGGAAAACTAGATGATATGTATGTTTTGGAAACCTTTTGTTTCTAATGAAAATATGTATTTACTTTAAAATGATAAAAAATTAATGTTAATAATATACATTTTCTTTCTTGAGGTTTCCTCAATGGAGCTGGAGTTTACACTCACTGCCTTTATGAAGGTAACAACACATGATAAAATAAATTTTCCCCTGCCATTTGGAGCACTGAAATATTTTGTAATAAAACATTTAATTAAAATTTAAAATGGGTGAATTTGCCATTGCTAAGAAGTAATTTTAAAATTTTATTACAAATTTCTTTTGGTAAATTCTGGTCCAATGCAGACACCCTCAATTACTAAGGGCAGTGATGGCCATTAATTTTTAATAATTTCCATTGTTTGCCTTTTGGCATCCAGAGTTGCTTCAACATTACAATGACATAAGTACTGTTAAGGAATTACAACAGATATTGAAAATGCTTCCAATTTAATCTAATTATCTCAACTATGAGGTCCTTGGAGAGTCATAAAAAATTTAACCCACAGCTAACATTTTCCTCTTTTCCCCCAGCAACATTTCATTCAAGAGGTGCAAAGAAAAGGTTTGAAAACATCCATTACCTTATTCCACTCACTTATTATTCTCAAAAAAACACAATACTCTTCTCCCAGCTTTAAAGGAGCATTGTAAAACTTCCCATAGTAATGTCTGTCTCCAAGAGCAATTGACATATTATCAGCAACATCCTTCGCCCGAAATTCAGCTGCCACATATCCTTTAATGTCAGTGGTGTTACTAAAGAAAGTTGTAGCAGCAAAGGAGTCACAAATAAATGTGCTTTGCAAATACAGAGGAAGCACAATCACTTGATAAAGACTAGAGGGAAACAAAAAAAAAAGTAAATATTAGTCCTCATTTCAAAGAACTAAGCATCAGATATTCATCAATTAATATTGGTTTTTTCTATTTGTTGCCTCTTAACTGCTTTTTATTGTCAATGTCCAATACAAACACTTCTTACACTAAAATATTTGTGTGTGCGTGTTCCACTTCATTTTTAATGAAAAGCACTGCATGCACAGCTTAGAGCTGGGTCTTCTCATCACATGCATGTTATTGTTCCATGTTTATTTATGTTCAGAAGAACATAAAACTGAGATACTTCAGACTATCTCCTCCTCTTCCTCCTCACACTGAAGTTCACTTATGAAATAATATACCATTTTCTCTAAAAATGACTTGTAAGTTCACAGAAACAAGACTTTTTCTCTTGAAAGGAGGACAGGTACCATTTGTAAAAAAATAAATCAAATCTGTCTTCATACCTCTCAAAACAATGTTTAGTCTATGGTATTCAAACATAGGAAGACTATTAAGGTTGTTACACCAGCCATTCCATGAGATGTTACTAGCTTTCAAATATTTTCTACTTCGGTGTAATACTGAGTTAACTTTTCCTCCTGTCACCAACAGCACTTAGTAAGGGGCAAATCCTTTTACTCTAGAAATATGTTTTGGTAGTAATTCACTACGTATGAAAACACTACTTCAGAATATGCATAAATGAGGACATTATTCACTATTTCCTCTGGATCTGGGGGGAAAAATGCACTGGCTGCTTGAGTTTGTTGGAAAAGAAAAATCACGTGAGTAGAGGTGTGTTTGGATCCATCAGTGAAGATCTACTGTAACCTCACTGTGGATAAAAGGAAAAGAAAAACAAAACCAAACCACAAAGCCAGTGGTGAAAACTCACGATTATCCAAACTAGGATTTTGTTCTGGAAAACAGGGAGAAGCCTGAAGCTAAATATTACCCTGCTAAGGGGGGGAGAAACTGGCATTGTATAGCTTAAGTTTTCTCCTGCTGTTAAAAAATAATAACCTAGCCATCCAAAACAGTTCTAACCTGTACGTAACATGAATCTGCACAATGTTCTTTGAAAGGGTGGAGAGCACAGAGACAAACCTGATCGGTCCATTTTGATCTTCTGCTTTCCGGAGTCTGAGCATAGGTACAGAACCTTTAACTGCAACAAATTCTACTTCTGGGAAAGGGGGATCTAAAAAATAAATGAACACCAGTAGTTCAGAAAGGTTTGTATTGGGTTTAGAAATTTTAGAAATATTTCAGGCATCAGTTCCTAGCTACTTTTCAGTTCCTTTTTCAGTTGCTAACTACTTTTCCCACCAAAACATCTTTAATTTAGACTTGAACCCCAAACAGCTAACACCTGCCAGCAACATAAACTGGCCAAGAAAAACACAAAGCAAATAAGAGCATGGGGGTCTGGCAGCCCCAAGCCAAACCCCTGTACTGAAGTACATTGGCTAGCTGGGAAAAGGAGAGATGCCCAAAAATGGTGTTTGACTACAGAAATGAGACATGAAAGCTTTGTTGGAAGAAGCAGTATTATTTATTAGACTAATTAAAGTGGTCACAGAGAAGAAAAATATGAAACTGTGCACAGAGCCCATTTGCAAGAAATACAATGGTATGAATAAAGGATAATTTAGTAGTGCCAAAAGTACTTTCAAGAAGGCAACTTCCTTAGATATTGCTCATAGTCAGGTAGCAACATCCAGGCACTTAAATTGGATTTCAATGGCAATGATGACAGCTGCACACTGATATGGAAATTACCACTACCAGCCTGGAAGCAAAAATGAAAATAGCCTCAGTGTGCACAACCAAGCACAGTGTGAAGCTTGGGCACCATCTACCCCAGAAGTTTGAAAGAACTTGCACAGGTAAATACAGGTACATCTAGGCTTTTTGAACACCAGTGTATCAGGCTGCTGACGTGATACCCGACTGAAGAGTAACAAATGCAGTGCTTATGTACAGAAAACCAAGGTCTCAGAGCTAGAAAGAATAATCAATGACATGAAGAGAAACAAAAGAAAATCAATGCAGGTTTCCCAATTAAGTTACATCAGGCAAAATATTGCTGGGATGCATGGATTTTTCAAAGAGCTGGAATACAAATAGCTGCACGTATCTTTTGAAATATAGAAAATCATTGGTTTTGCAGGAGAAAATGAAGCTTGTTAGAAAAGCTATCAAGAGGGTAAGTAACCACTAAAATGGGAGCTAGAAAAATACATCAAGGTGAAAGCAGAAGTACTGGGGTTCAGGAAGGTCATTAGAAGTTAGTATTACTAGGATTTTATTAACAATCACGGTGCAAAATCCCAGTATGTACAGATGAATTTTGCTGCTCAATGTTAGAAATATAGAAGACTTTGCACAAGGAGAATGGAATCACGTTTACAGCTGTTGTTTTGCAAAACTGGGATTAAATTCACCAGTATAAAGTTCAAGGTGATACACCAGGGCTACTAACAGGAATTTATGCTAAATATTCTAATTTCCTTTGAGTAGTAGGAATGGCATATTAGTACATCCCAGAATGAGGGTTAGGCACCAAAATGACAACAGAAAGAAAAAATCCAAAAGGCTGCTCTAAAAGGAGTAAGAAACAGACTTAATGTAATGCTGGAATAGTACCACCAAAGGTACACAAGGCCCATGTGCAACCATTTCCTTGTGCCTGAAGTTCCAATCGTCAGTGCGACAGAACTGTGTGAAACCAGTGCACAGGATAAAAGGAAGAGATGGATAAGGAAGAAATCCTCTTGTATGAGGCAAACAAAATCTCAGGTTTGTAACCTATGAAGAGGAAATCGGAAAGCTGACATGGTCTCTGCTTTAAGCAGGGACGAAACTTGTGAAGGGATAAAACTTAAGCACAGTATGCCCAAAATAAAGCCAACAGGCCATACAAGCATACCTAGCAAGAAAAACCCCCACCCCTTGACAAAAACCATCCTCAAGAGATCCTCCTGAAAGCCTGCGTAACCAAATATATTGCTTTGGCAGTTCACTTTACCAGGTTTTCAAAACCAGGCTATGGGTGAAGTACCAGTGAAGAAACCAGCTATGAATGTTTAGGACTGAAATGAGTAAGATTTATATAGTGGTCTACAGCTTCCTCCCCAGGGAAAGCAGAGGGGCAGGCACTGACCTCTTCTCTCTGATGACCAATAATAGGACCCTAGGGAATGGCCTGAAGCTGTGTCAGGGCAAGTTTAGGTAGGATATTAGAAAAAGGTTCTTCACCCAGAGGGTGGCTGGACACTGAACAGGCTCCCCAGGGAAGTGGTCACAGCACCAGCCTGACAGTTCAAGAAGGGTTTGGACAATGCTCTCAGACACATGGTGTGACTCTTGGGGACATCCTGTGCAGGGCTGGGAGCTGGACTTTCATGATCCACATGGGTCCCAGCTCAGCATATTCTATGATTCTATGAACGCCATCATTCCACAATGCTTTGCTTCCCCATAGTAGAGACAGGGTGGAAAACCCTTTCCAAGAGCTTTCTGAGTTAATGAAATGTGCTGCATGGCTGCCTGCAAGAACAGGAAATGGTCTTTGCTTTGGGTGTTTTCAATTCATCTGCAGCTGCAGATATTGTAAAAGGTACAGGCAGAATTTCTATCTGAACAAAATAAATAAACAAATAATATTTGAAAGCCAATCTTTATGCCTTTTGCAAACTGCGAACTTAAGCAAACATAATTTAAGAGCCAGAAATTATCTGTTAATTTCAGTTTTTCTTCAGCACAGACATTGTCAGTAGGCAGAGCAACAGGAAAATATATCTGTCAGGGTGGATTTATGTGGTATACTTCTTCTGTCTTCCTTTGTTTTGATGTTCAGTATCACCACAAGACACAAGTACTAATTTCTCTTAAGAATTTTTCAATTTCCAAGAAAAACTTGGGAAGTTCTTCACTCAGGCCAGCCAGAATGTGCATTGCATGCAACAATTTTGCATTGTTTTTCCAGATAATCAGCACAAGAGGAAACAGATGTGGACTAAGGTGACAAAAAGATGCTGACTGAGGTCAAAACAATTAATCTTTCTATTTTTTAATTTGACAGGAAAATACAAATCATGAAAATAAGTAGCCATCCAGAACTGACAGCCCTAGTAACTGGGTAAAAGAGAGAAAAATCTGAAAAAAAACCACATAATGCTGTTAAAAGTATGAGCCTTTTCCTGTGTTTAGTTTCTGGTAAAAAATTAATAGTTATTAAAAACATCAAGCACACATAACACAATCTACCTGTTTTAACAAACAGAGCAAACAGCTTGTAGCCATGTGAAGGAATAATAATAATAATAATAATAATAATAATAATAATATTGAAAGGAATAGTTTAATTTTTGCTTCGTTGATCAGAAAATAAACTCCGAAGGAGTTATTCCATATGCAGTATTTGCCCACTCTGACTTTTTTAAGCAAAGAAGAACTTCGCCAGAAATTAAATATTTAAAAATATAATTTAAAAAAAAAAAAAAAAAGTCTGCGGGGAGATTATAATTATTACCAGATTTAAAAATCCACATGTTAAAAATACTGACAACACCACACAGAACAGTTGGAGGGAAAAGGGGACTACTACAGAGAAGTGAGGACTTGCACTAGGTGAGTTGTGTGAAAAAATCAAGATAGTCCATTCTATTCAGGTGCTGTTAGCACCTTGGCTTTCTTAAAGAAATAATTTTTTTAACTCTTCACTAGCAGAATAGACTAACATATCTGTAGCAACACCAGCAAAATAGAGAAGAGCAAGAAATTATTCCAGAGATAGTCCCAATTTAAGCACTTCCTTGTCATAGTAGTGCTACGTTAGTAACATTTGAACATTTCGTATAAAGGCTGATTTTCTACAGTAAGAATCCATCTACTGATTTTCGCTCTGAACCTGAAGGCAAGCTACAGGAAAGAAGGTGCATGCCAGGAAGTGTCTCCTGCTGCAGCAACACTGAGGATCATCACACGCCTCAGTGCTGGAGCTAAAGCTTGCTTGGTGTTACACTGTAAGGGCAATGGTAAAGTTTTAAAAATAATAATGGCATTGAACAACGAAGTCCAAAATCACATGACAACTCTTTGCCAAACTTGACAGTTCAAATAAGTCAAATTAAAGGCTCCTCTTAAGGTGGGGTTTTAACTAAAACAACTCTTGGGTGAAATAAGACCATTTGCTTGATCTTAATTTCTTGCAAACAAGGGATTTCTTTCATGGTTATATTTGGGCTTTATGCCGAAAAGGTTTTTACTGACTTTTAAAACAAGCAAGTCAAAAATACTGCTGTAAAAGTAAAACTAAAATAAGGTAGAGATATTAATACAATAGAAAAGGTTGTTTAGCATTTGTATTACTGTTTGAAGAGTAATTAACTTTACTGTAGATATTTAAATATAATTGTTCTAGTTCAGAGTAAGAAGAGATTTTTCAGTTGGAGAGGAATATTACATAGAGAGAGGGAGGGAAGGAGAATAAATAAATCAAGACCACATCTACAGAAAAAATCATTTAAATCTTCTTTAAAGACTGGTCATTTCTGGAAATCCCCCTCATGTGATTCCCTTTGCTGACTGCAGCCGTTGTTCTCCCGATCTGTGGCCGAGAGTCAGCCCATCCTGTTCATCGCCAGGAGGGTGCGAGCTCAGCGGGCGGCAGCGCGGACGGAGCAGTGCCCGGTGCCGTGTCCCAGCCGGGCCCGGCTCTGCCTGCGGCCCGCGCCGGGCCTGCTCCGGGCTCCGGGGCTCCGGGGCCTGAGCGCCGCCGCACCAACGGGCCTTTCTCCCGGGGGACGCTGCCCGGGCCACCATGCCTCTGGGGTAAAACGGTCCTAGGCAAGGCAGGAAAGGTGAAAGCAGGGAGACGTGGTTTAGGGGACCTTGGCGGGGCTCTCCGTCTTCTCCAGGCCAACAAGTGACCTGCCACCCTGCCCTCACCCTGCCAGGGATGTAACGCACAGGCACACAACAGACAGGGAGCCAGCTCGGGGCCCATCCGGCGTTTGCTGTGTCAGAGCAGGGCCCGAAGGGGCCCTGACTGCAGCTGCAGAGCACCTCTGGGCCAGAAACTCCACCCTTAAAAATAAATTTGCCTACATCTTGCTGCTTCTTGTACGGATCGTTTCTAGGTTTGCATTAGGGTCTTCTGACTCTGCTGTAGTGTGTAGGCGAGCCAGGGTGACGCCTGGCTCCTGGCTCATCCCTGCCTGAACATTTCTAGGGTTTGTCATCTGCTCCGGTTCTTCCTGCGGCACCTTTCCCTTGTGGTCTCTAAGAACAAATTGAGTTGTGTTGAGTGCTCACCTCTGCTGTTCTGCAGACCCAGGGGGAGGTGTTCAGGGTCTGGCAGCAGAATGGGAGCTCGGTGCTGTTGGCTCAGGCTGTTTGGTTTAGGGGCATGCCTGGTCCTTCCACAAGAGTGGACATGGTATGGCAGCCCCCTAACCTCAGTGAAAGAGTTCTGGTCTGGGACCCTGAAATCAGCCACCAGTGCTCCCACCCCACTTCCTAAGCTGATATTAGGACCTTGTCTGGGTAAGCCGAGTGGTGCAGCACTGTGCTGGACTCTCAGGGCGAGCACCCAGGCTTGCAATGCCAGCCACTTCCTACATCCCCTGCCTGTGCTCAGCACTCTGCAGCTCTGCCTTCCACCTGGACCTTGGCCGAGTGCAGGGGTCCTTTGCACGAGTTGGAGCTGCCTAAATGGGACGTGTGGCATGGGAACCTGGCACATCTTCATATGCACCAAGATGAAGACACTTCAGAGTAGCTGGTCGTGGGAGAGGAGGAAAATTTGGTCAGAGAAAACTCAGCAAGGTGCTGTTGGTGCTTTCAGCTAAAGGGCCTGAGAGAAAACACCATGTTTTCTTTTGCTTCTTTCTCTTCTGTGAGCAATCCACCCCAAGCAAACAGTGTGGAAATCAAAGTTTTATTCTGCTTGCAAAGCCCTGGCTATAAAGCATAGACTGTGTCACCCATATCAACTACATTGTAAACAGAAGAAGATAAATTATCTGAATGTTCATGAGTTCACAGATACTTAGAAAAAATTCTTACTACAGAGGAGTTCAGAAAAATTATAGAGAAGTGGTGTTCATATGAATTTAATTATCACACATTTAAATAATCTCTGCACAAAAATACGAAGTGCATACATACGTATGAAATTGTTTACATGACTGTTTAATTTCCCCCAACACTAAAACAAAAGTAATCACACTCATGTTTCCATCATTCTTCTTTCCCCATCACATAAATCAGAAGCTCCCTTCTTTGCAATTCTTGTGCTCTGATGCTGCACACTTTACTGGACAGTTTCTCTATAGGTATGTGATGTGCTGTCAGAGTAAGAGCTGTCAGATCACCACACCTCTAGCAGTGTTTCACTTCCTCACTGGAAAGAATATTTTGGGTTTTGCGTCCTTGTAAAGTAATATGGTAATGTAGTCTATTTTCCACACACCGAGACAAAGGAGCAGGGCTCTAGAAGATTATACTTAACACGTGATGGAATACATTCTACTAATTCACTTTCTAGACTTTCTGCTTGTGTGTCTACTTTCTGACTCACCTGTTCATATGAAGACAGAGATAAGACACACACGAATTTGTGGCCTGCAGGTAAATCCTGGGCTAAACCAAAAAGAACAGCAGCTGAGAAACACAGGAAGTACTGCAATTATCTGAGGTACACAGACTCAAGGTCAAGCCTACGCAAACCCACTGGAAAGTACATGCACAAATAGGTAAGAAATTGCAGTGTCTGTGAATAGTATGCCTTGAGCAAACTCAAAATACAGCTTGATTCTAAGCAGAAAATCAAGAGGAGCAAAAGCAATGAGAAATCATATTTGAACATAGTATGAATTATTTTACAAGAAGGAAATTTAATCGGTAACTCAAGCGCAAAAGATCTATTTCTAGTGTCTAGAAAAACTTCTGTCTCACTGTCTTAAGTCACAGCGGTCTGCTCTAAACTGAAAAAAAAGCTAACCAGACTCTATAAACACATAGGTGTTCATGAACTCCCCAAACACCACAGTTTCTGTAAAGAATCTACTCAAAGCAAAGCTCACAAAGAGATTCAAGTATCAATAGCATTTTAATGTGGCTGAACTGAAGAAATTACTCTTATTTAGAACATTAGCCACAAAAGTAAAATAGTCCTAGCTCCTGATTTATTATTCTGTTTTTCAAATACTTGAAAAACACTGTTACAAAGTTCAATCATCCTAAATTCATATGTAAAAATAGGTAGTGAAATTAAGAACAATGCCTCTCCTGAGCATGCCTTAAAAAGGATATTCCAAAAGGAAAATGCACAGAGCCATGTGTAAGTACTGTAATCACAATTATGCCCACAAGACATTTTTTTCCTTCTCTGGAAGCAGACACGAAACTCCTTCTTGCTTAAAATACAATCTTGCTACCATCTTTTTACAGCTACAATATAATCACTGCCTAATAATTTTTGATAATTTACCAAATTTCCTATTTCAAGTAGAAAGGTGGTGAGAGTTCCTCTAAAATAAGTTAAGACAACATAAAAGACAGTGCAAGATCTCTGTTATGATCCATGATCCATGAAGCATTTGCTAGACTGTATTTATCATCCACAAGATGACAGGCAAAACCAACTTTGTCCTCAGCACTGAGCTATTTTTTTAGAGGATGCTACTTTCCATGGAGAAAAGCAGGCTTTTAGGACTAAAGTTCTTGGCTTTTTTTCTTTAGCAATACTATGGACATTACATATCCCCATTCAGGATGGATATGGGCATAGATACAGATATTCAGGATATAGAAGTAACTTTCATAACATGCATTCATAAATCTTGTTTTTTTTAAAAAGTACCCAAACTTACTGCTAGCATTTACATACTTACTGTATTCTGCAACAGTCTGAAAATTTACATAGATTACTATCCTTGCCAGGAAATTAAGTCTGTATGGCAGTGATCATCCAATTGTCTGGGACATGTCTCTTCACACTATTCAAAACTCCACAGTTAAGATTTTCCAAACTCTCAGAATGAATGAGGTTTGTAAAAGTCAGGGAGACACAACAACTGGATTTGCCCCCAGTTTTGGAAACAGACCATCTGATCATGTATTTCTTAAAGGATGGCATGTGAAACCTTAAACAACCAGTGGGAACATAATCAATAAAACACTTTTGTAAGTCTCAATTTCCCTAGAGCTTCTGTGCTTAGGCATATCTTGCATTTTTACAATACCATTTAGCCAGAAAACCACTAGAGCAAATAAAGCCATTTTTCCTAATTAATTTGGCAGATAAATTGAGATCATTCCATCCACCATGGAAAAAACCCCATCTGGTTTAACTACATAAATGATTACAAAATAACTGGACAAATGAAGACAAAAATTATACACCTACTCTTAAATTATAAATAGTTTTTTTATAAATTAAGCTGCTTACATAGGTAATGCAATTTCAAGACACAAGAAGTCTAAGCAGCACTGCCAGAAGAATTATTTCAGCTGAATCCTTTTCATCGTAGTTGAGATAATAACACAATTAATCTTATTTAAATTCTCATTATTTGGCAAGTTTTGCAGCAAGATCATTATTAGCTTTTTAATTTTCACCTAATTCCTGCAAAAACTGCAGAATACATACTTTTATGGTTTTTCCAATGGAAGTCAAAAAATAGGAAGTGTTTGCATGTCAAGTTTTAGATAAAGACTCCTAATATGACAGAACAACACCTATCTTTTATTGCTTATTGAATAAAGGAACTATGAGGTATAAACGGGCTTGTGTAGTAAAATCTTCTTTCAAAATGGAAATGACCTAACATTTACACAATGACCTTTCCTGGGGCTATGCATGTGGATTTTTGGAGCACTAACCCAGTGGAGAGGAAAATATGCCAGCTGCCAAGACACAAATATCATTTCACACAGCACCTGCTGCAAAGCTTTCTGTAGAGCTCTGCTGAGTAAGGGACCTGATGCAATCCTGCAGAATTGAGGAAATACCACAGGATGACAGAATAAAGAGCTATTCTTTTACTCTGAGCATGTATTCAAAAATTATCTATATCAACAAAATTCTGAGATATCTGACTAGTTTTTTTACAAAGACACATGTACTCATGAACTCATGGGCACTACTTTTGAGTGACAATTAGGAAACTTGTGAAAAGCAATTGCCAGATCATTACTGTAATTTCATTAAGAAAAGGAGAAAAAAACAGGTCATTGTATGTCTTAAACAGCAGCTTTAGGAAAAACGAGATGTTTTACCTTTCATGAAGCTTAAAACCATCAGACTTACTATTGAAAATACAGCAATACTATCAATTTCAAAACCACCACAAACCTCCAGCTCTTCCTAAGCAGTCAGAAGAGAATTGATTCCATCTAGTGGCTGAACAGAGTTATAGACACTCAGAGAGAGTTCTTACCTATCATAATTTGTGTCCCTGACAGGAAGAGTGACACTATCATCAAACATGCGCTCCACCTAATACAGCGAGTCTGACAGTTCAGGGATGGGGCAAAACTTTTCTAAACAAAACGAGAGCTGTAAGATGTTTCTCATCACGGCATCTTAGTGCCATACACCTTTCTAAGTCGTGAAGCCGAGGGTCTTCCTTCAGAAGCTTATTTGCTCAAATGCCTTTTATGTTTTTTACTCTACCCATTAGAGGCAAAAGGATGTGCCTGAGGTGCTTGCAGATTCCCATACTCTATACCTTGGATTCTTGCAGACTTCAGTGGTATCTGTTTCTGTTGTCACAAATACCCATACACAGTGCAGTTGAGCTATTAACTCCACTGTGGAGAGAACTTTTACTGAAAAAGTTGCTTAACCTCTAACAGGGCAGGGAATTTAACTCAGCTCCCCTAGATACCAGTCTTGTGTCTAACCCACCAAACTATCTTTTCCCTGATGTCCCAAAATGACACATTAACTCTCTGCACTTAAATTTCTCTCCCCCTTCTGCCTCTGAACCCTACAAAATCTGTGAAAACAAACAATGGAAAATTTTGAGCATGGAAAGAATACTTTGACAACCCACCACATAACTCTGAGGTCAACAGTGCAGATTCACTTGAGTCCCTTACAACCAGTAGGTGCTTTTGTAAATATATAAAAATAAATGGCAGGACCTACCTGTAATTTGTGTTGTCATAGAAACAAGCAGTGAAAAATTCAAAGCTACCATGGAAATATTAATAGAGTAATTGGTGCCTGGTTGCAAATCTAAACAAACTTCTGGAGCTTCCTTGTGTGTGGAAAGTTCCAATGTCATTTCGTGAAAGAAGTTCTTCTGATACCAGCGCTGGCCTTGCACATGAAACTGTAACCAAACAATCACAGCATGAAAATTGTAATGTTATAATACATTACTTGCACTCAGCCATCTCATGCTCTTAATTAGAAGAAACAGCAGAACAGAGCACTGCATACGGTGTGTCAAAACTGTTGACACTGATAGTTACTCAAATTCCAATGCTTCCAAAATTTGATCTGTCTTCATCAGATCCACCATTTTCCTGGTTCTTTCACTTCTCTTCCTAGTCTACCCACTTTTTTATTAGTAATGTCATTTCCTCCAGTCTCTATTTCCTGCAAACATACAGGTTTCCAGTAACAGTTCCCTTTCATTGTAGTATACCCTCCTGGTGAGTTACAAAAGTAAGCTCACGTGAACACCTCTCCAGTTTCACCCTGAGGACTGAGGCAAAACCAAGTTATTTTGACCCATGTCAAAATGCCAACTACACTCTGGGATCTGTCTACAGACACCTATATTTCCAGGGAAATTTATAGGCTCCTGGATTCTCTTTTTTTTTTTCTGTTTCAGTAGGATTTTGTGTTTTATTGTTGATGACTGAAATGATTGTGAAGTTATTAACTTAAGGCCTCTCCTGATCAAATGATTCCTCTGTTAATGCAAACTAAAATGCTTGCTGTATATTACTTGTGCACTAATTTGCCTTTCAATAGATCCCATGCCTTTGGATAATCTCTTAGTGCCTCCTTAAGGGAAGTACTTGGGACAGGGAGAACTTAGACAACAGCAGATGGTCAGGAGTCCTGGCAGAGGCAGTTCATGTAAAAATTCCCTGCTGGGATAAGTGAAGACTGAAGACATACCACAAGGCAGAGAGAACTGACTCAGTGGAACTGGAACAGAGTTGTTCGAGGCCTGAACATGGCAAACTTGAAGGTACAGATAGGAGAGCAAATTAAGAGTAAATTATGGGGGAAAATAAGCAAGAAACAGGGGACTACAACAGAGCATGTTCTTTCTTTGGCTGCTATGCAAGATTATTCTTTGGGTTTTTATGAGACACATTATAATGAGGAACACTGCTAGCAGTGAGTTTGAAAAATTAGGTTTTTTCACAAAGATGATTGATAAAAATTGCTTTCTAGATTCAAAACATAGATTGTCACTTACTGAGTATCTGTCTTCCACATCAGTTCCCCTGACATTTCTCCTCCATTTCAAGCAGGTATCATTAAAAATTAATACATTATTGAAAGCTTCCTTTACTGCAGAGACAATTAAAAAAGGGACCAACTTATTATAAAAACTTTACCTCCTTCAACTTAATTGAATATGAGTAGCTGAGAATAAAATTTTTTTAATGGTTTTAAATTTAATTCTCTTCTGAGACAGAGGTAGGTTATAATTTCTTTTTGAATGAACAAACAAGGTAATAAAGCAGGATCATTTTCCAGAGAAACTGGCTTTTGGAAAAACGGAAGCATGCTATTCTGGAAATCCAACACAGGATTTACTTGTCCCAGCCTAGAATGCTATAATGACAGAAAGACCAAGGGCTCCGGCCTCCTGATGTAAATAAAACTATCACAGAACAACTGTTTTTCAGAGTTGATGCCCTTTTATGAAAAAGCATGTAAGCAAAAGCATTTTTGTGGATTCCAAAAGAAATTATTTCTCAAAGTCTGTCTCACCAGAATTAGTATGTCAGAAGGCAAGCTTAAAGTCTCCATGACTAAAATACTACAGAAATCCACTGTTAGAACATGCCTTCTGTACAGCTACTGATAACTGCCAGAACCCTGTTAATCACTGGTAAACATAGAAGCATTGTCTGTAATGCTCATACCAGATTAGATTAGTATCACACAGCCAAGCAACAGGGAATTCTCCTACAGGCAGAGCATCATATTTCAAGGCAGAAAATGGAAACCAGTAGGCACTGTACCATGGACCAAAATTCTGGCACACAGCCAGAAATGTCACTGTACCAATCCTGCCTTGGCCAGAAGGCAAGTCCTGAAAAACCAAATTTGCCAGATCTTTCTGAAGGGCACTTACTGCCACTGCTCTCCTTGCTCAGAGAGTCAATGGCCAAGTGAGCAGAAAGAAAAACATCTTTCAGGAAAAGAGGATGCTGACAGTGGCGATATGCATGTAGTCAGCATAAAGAATTATGAAGTCTAGGAAACAGCACATTTTCCTGTCTGTTAAGCTCAAATCAGTGAACCCTGAAGCACAGCAAGTTCTTTTATAAGCACAGAGAATACAAAACACAACATACCCTTTGTCTGAATTGCTACTGTAACTGAGACGGTGATGTTTGTGGAAGAAATGGTAGTTATATTCACCACGTAGTTACTTCCAGAGTTCAAATCTAAACACACCTTTGGATTATCTTCACTTGTACTGATGTTAAATATCACATCTTCTGAGAACATCTTCTCATCCAATCTTTGGCCCAGTATATGAAACTATTGAAACAAAGATAATAGTGTGATTTGTTGTGGCTCTCCAAAATTCAGAATACTAGTTTATTTCATCCTACTAGTTCTTAAAGGGAACACAGGATTGCATCTGGTTTAGAGTGTCAGTTCAAGGAATATATGTAGGTTTTTGACTAGCTGCAAGATGGCTTAATAAACTGGATGTTTATTTCTTCTGGCTGTTAAAATTATTCGTATTTTTTCATATATTTCTACAACAAATAAAAGGAATCTATTATGGAATCTAATCCAATCTATTGGGAACTTAATTTTTTGTGGACCCTACAAATACCTCCAACTCAAATAGTAGGGTGTAAGCAAATATGTTTTCTTGCTTACAAGCACACAGATAGAAAATTAATCTACTTGATACTTTATTTGGTTTTTGCTAGTTTTTCCCCCTTGGCCCACAGAAGCAGTAGTAAGACTGAATGCCAAACAACAGTAAAAGACAAGCTTCCCTAAGACGGTCCCTGTGAAAAAGAAATCTGTTGCTTGTATGACATGAAGGGACAGACAAAGCCCACCTTCTCTGGCTGTTCTGAAGTGTCTTTCAGATAGCTGAATTCAGGAAAAGCCTGTGCACAGAGCATATTATACCAGAGATCCACAGCTTCCCAGTACCACGGGCTGTATAAAAGCCAGTTTTAACCTGTTAGGGGAACTGGGGAGATGTGTTTTCCACCTCAGCAGTGCTCAATAAAAGTATACAAACTAAAAATACCTTGCTTATAACGTTAGAGGAGAAAGATGGGTTGTTTTCCAAAATTATTACCCAACCTTGAAAAGTTTTCCACATTAATGTACCTACCCTGGACACGCTAAATAATGCCTTTTATTTTTTGCTTACTTGTGCAAACTAAAAAAATTGAAAAAAACAAAATCAAACAACACACACATACAAAAAACCCCTTTCTTGGGCTGTTATTGTGAAAACATGGGAATTCTTACAATGTTGTTTTGGCTCGTTGTAACACTTACCAAACTATTTGTTTTGTTTCTGAGAATTTATACCTTAATTTATGTTCTCATGCTCATGTAAAAAAAAAAAAAAAAATAGTTACAAGGTTTGTTTCCTATTTCCACAAAAAACAGTTCTAAAATATTCAGTTGAACCTTTTGAGCAAGGCACACTATTTCAATATACCTTGCATCTCTAAATCATCTTACATCCAGTATCTGCAAGTGATACACTGTTCACTTGAGATGCTTGTCACAAACAGGGACAGAGCCCAAGTTTTGCAGTGTTATCTGTGACAATGTGAGCTTGAGCTCTTCAACAGAACTTCACTAAAACATAAACTTATGCTGCAACCTCTGACAGATTCAAGCAGGCATTTAGGTGATTTACTGGAATGAGACACCAAAGCTTTTGAGCTTTTCAGCTACCTTTAGGACAGGAATTTTCTTCTTTCCTAACCCAGCCAGCCACCTCTGTGTTTCTAGATGTTTCACTGGGAAGATCAAGACAAACTACCATACAAACAAAACCCACGAAACAAATAACCACTGCTGAATCAGCAGATATAACCTGGACAAAGCTACTCCCAATCTCAAATATTTCCATTATTGCCCTACTTACAGTGTATGTTTCCTGCACTCCCAGTCTTCCAGTTTTCCTTTGCCACCTCACACATGTTTCATTGAATACGGATAAATTCCTTAATAATTCCTCCTCTGTGAGCAAAAACATGAACACAGAAAAAAATCATTACTTCGCATGCAAATCTTATGTTTGGAGCAATTGCTTATTTCTTACTTTTTCTGTGGTTTGGTCTTGGGTTTGTTTTTGTTTCCTTTTTTGTCCAAACAGGAAAAAACAAAGAAGGTAAGCACGTATTAGGTAGAAAGCTTTCTCTTAACTGTGTTGGCTACTAAACTTAAAATAACAGGCTAACTGAAGAAGCATGTCCTGAGCTAAAGACTGTGAAGTCTTTAAACATACAGCCAGCATTACATAAACTGACCCATGAAGCTTTTAAGAAAGCTTCTGTGTTAGACTGGAAAAGAGTTTGTTCATTTGAATTAATGTTTTTGGTTCATTATTTACTTGGGTTGCTTTTCAAAAGGTGTTGACATTTTTTCTGGTTGTATAATAAATAAAATTAAATAACAGAGCAGAATACTTTTCAAAACGTACTCTATATCAAAACAATGGAGCCCACAGAACTAAGCATGTAGGAAGTACAGTTGTAGCAACCAGAGATACATCCCTCAACATACCTGTGTTACTTTACACACTCACAAGAGTAGGCTTGCACCTCAGAGATAAAGCACAGCTAGGAAGATCAGCTCATCCACTCTTTTTTTCAGCAGCTCTCTCACTGCTGTCATTAGACACAGCGCAGTTGCTCTCACATGACAAGATAACGAGGCATTCTTACAGGGCTAAGAACAAAGCTCCTTCTGGTCACAGCTCAGACTGATAGTGAATGTGTTTACTCCTCTTCTTTCCTTCACCAGCCTCCAAATTGTCATTCCTTTCTGCTACTACCATATTTTCTTATTACATTCATTACATGACCAAGGTCATACAAACCCAACCTCATATAGATTCTAAGCTGAAAAACGCTTACTAGCTGCTGAAAAATTGAAAGGTATTTATAGGACAGCACTGGTAGATACTTCATGAAATATTCACAAAATAGTTAGTGTACTGTTCTGCTGTAAAAGCAAGCACAGGTCAGGGTACTCTTCCTCTGTATATAAACTTCATTACTATCTCACAGGGGCCTCCTTGCCACATGTGGGCATCAAGCTGCCACTAAATAAATCAGTATATTAAGAGTTTCTAGCATTTCTTTACATAGGCAGCTATTTAGAAATGCAATATAACTGTTAATGTATTTTGCAGCACTTTTTCTTTCTCTTTCTTTGATTATTAGAACTGCCATAAAACTGTTTTCTAACATTATCTCCCTCTCCACATATTCAACAAATGGGTGCCTCACTCACTAGATCAGTTCATCTCCCAGCTAATTTTAACTCCTCCATTCCACATTCATTATATATGGAAATGCTGTTGAAAGCTTCAGTGTTTCCAGGACAGAAGAAAGATTAATCTGCGTGTCCTCCGAAACAAATTTCTTACAAATGGCTGTGTGATTAATTGTATTTAAGTACTGCTTATTGTTATCTGTTTCACAGTACTGCCCAAAACCTCTGCAGTCTAAGGCTTCTGCATCAACACAAAGCAAAAGATTATGTTCAGTTGTTGAATTCTTTAAATCAGACACACTTTCATTAAAAGAATGGACGGCAAAAAGGCCTCACAGATAGAGGGAAAATGTTTCCATATCCATGAGATCTGAATTAAAATACATAACAAGGAGGTGGGGAGGACAAGATGGAGTAATCTGCAAAACTTCTCAGCAAGAAAATCTGCAACTTGACTTATGAGTTTATAAAATACAATTTTAAAAAACCTGGAAAATAAAGCAGCAAACAACAAAAGGGATTGTGCTGGGCATTTAGGCAAGGAAAGAAATCTTATACAGTGACCTCCTCAGAAGGAGGAAGACAGAACTAGTAGCATTTTTTTTCTCTAACTACATCCATTTTTTTTATGCTTTCTGATCTTTGAGGACAAGGCCACCAGGCAATGACCATAAATTCACAGAATAGCTGGCAGACCTTTTCTCAGAAGTTTCCACTTTAAATGGATGCGAGTGAAAGAGCATGAAAACCTGTACAGAGCAATTACCACAACAAAGTTTTGGGCTTTCTGAGGAGACTGCTTTTTCTCCTTTGCTCCAACTGATCACACAATCTTTGTTTGGATAGCCAAATATACAGAAAGGGCTTGGTTTAACATTAATCCCAGTAGCATAAACATAGTATCCAATAACAGCACAAAGGTTTCTTTGAAAAAAATATTCTGCAACTAGAGGGAGTCAGGCTCCCTGAAACATTAATTCTGCAGTGAAATCTAACAGTGACTGTGACTTCCAGAGCCTGGGAACTCGCTTTGTGAAAACACATGGTAGCAGACAGTAGCATCCAGGTCTTCAATGTATCTGATTTTGATCAAGAGCTTACACTCAAACTCACAAGTAAGATGGGAGAAGCAAAGACCCTCCATTTGCCCATACCTCAGCACTATAAATTTTAACTTGTGATTAACCAAGGCGAATGAAGTTCACTGCTACCCCACTGACCCTCAGGTTACCTTCACAATGTTTTTCCCATCCCAAGAGAAAGTGTCCTAGAAACAACATGCAAATAAATACCTGGAGACCAGAGGTGAAAGGTGGAAAAAAATCCTGGAGTAGTCAAATAGAGCAAGGCAGATTTGGGAGAAGATAGAGAGATGCTAATAGCACCTGGCTATTGGCAGCCAGGAAAGACAGGTGCTGGTAAACACAACACAAATGGTAGAATGAAAAAAAACAAAAAACAAAGTGTTTCCACAGCACCAGTGAGTGTCAGAGGGGGAGAAATTATGTTAAGAAATTCAAAGATATCGACCTTTTTACCAGGAAGCAGATATAATCAGCTCCACTCTGACATCTGTCTTCAGCAAGTAGCTAAAAGAGAATCCACACAGCAAGTTCATTTACAGAGCTCTTGCCACCCATCCCCACACATACTAGCAATTTAGTGGAAAGAAAAATCCCATGTATTAGATTTCTTTGTATATTTTTGCCTATTCAATTCTGTAAGTGGTGAATGGTGTTACAAATGCCATCTGCTACTAATACGGACCACATTTTTGCAATGAAATAAATGAAAATATCTCAAAGATGGATGCAGAGAGGATGGTGCCAGACTCTTTTCAGTGGTGCCCAGAGACAGGACAAGGAGCAAAGGCCATAAACTAAAACACAAGAAGTTCCACCTCAGCATGAGGAAGAACTTCTTTGCATTGAGGGTGGCAGAGCACTGGAACAGGCTGCTCAGGGAAGCATGAAGACATTCCAAACCCATTTGGACAGGTTCCTGTGTCACCTGTTCCAGGTGACCCTGCCTTGGCAGGGAGATTGAACAGGATGATATCCAGAGGTCCCTTCCAATATTAACTGTTCCAAGATTCTGGGAAACCAAACACTTCTACTTCCCAGGGAAAGAAGTTCTGTAAGGACCAGCTACACAGGATGTCCAAGCTCACATGCTGAGCACACTGGACAGCAGGTATTTTAACTGCTGTCTGTTCTCTGCACTTCATTCTCCTCATTTTACATATGTAAGTCAGAGTGTGGTAAGAAAGAGTGTAATCCAGATGACTATTGCCTCAGCTTACTGATTAAGGGAATACAACCAGCATCACAAGTAAAATTAACTTTGTAAAGACATTTTTTAACATTTTGACTACTTACAAATACTATATCCCAACACAATGCAGAAAAAAAAGCAAATAAAGGGCATTCCATAGCAATCACTTCCTAAGAAATGAAGAAATTAATTGTCAAAGAGAATTTCCTGAGGATGTGCTCCTAACTGCCTTATTTCTAATAGAATTATTCAGGCAGCAGGAAAAGACAGTTGGTTTTACAACTTCTATCATAAATTATTTCAGAATGGTACATAATTTTGTCTCATTTTAATGGAAGCTACTGATTAATTATACACAATTATACTACTAAGAGCACGTACATCTCAAAGGCATCATTGCCAAAACAGAAATTTAATTTAATTTTAAAGCAATTTCTTATCTCTAGCAACTATGAAAAATGTAGAAGTCAAGAAAATGCAAAATTTTGTAACAACTTCCTGTTGATGATTAATTTTCTTTTAAAGGAGTCTGGACTACTTGACCATAACTGACTTTTTTGGCCCTCTGATCCAGCAGCTAGAGCTGGAATCTGGCAAAGCTCTTGCTGAAATCCATGGCAATCCCATGAGTGCAGTCTGCATGTTCAGGCGCTTCAAAGCTTCAGAGCACCCAAGACAGCTCTTGGCTCTGCAAAGACTGACAGACCTGACTAACTTAGTCACTCTACACAATGTTGGCTTCAAAATCAATTTACACAATGCAGACATGTGAATTTCCTAAATGAAATATGAATCATGGCTTTGAACAACAGCAGTTCCATTTCCACTTGGGCACTATAACAGCTGAGAGAACTGCTTTTCTGCATACTTATTTTATTTGATGCCACGTGTCTTATAACCACAGTAAATGCTCAAGAAGTCAAGTGAGGGAAGAGAGGCCGCATGCAGTAACTCTGTGTGAAGTGAAGTGGCAGCAGTCAAGGACACATTTCCAGTCCTTTTCAAAACCATGAGGATGTTTCAAAGCTGAATGAACGCTATCTTCTGCAAAAGACAGCACTGCTGCTTAAGAACTAGAGATTGACAGTGGTAGACAACTCTTTCTTAGGACACAGAAGAACAGTAAAGAGCACAACATTCGTAGTCCAAAACATTTGCTAGTTGTTGCTGTTAATAAAATGTCAATACATCCTGTTCCCAAGCACAAAGTATGACAACACCTTTATTACAGCTCTCCCTTCTCAGGGCTCATTCTTTAATAAGAAAATAATTCTGGAATGAAATTCAGACAACTAGATCTAGGCTGAAAAGGCAACCATTAACAGACTTTGCTTCGACCATTATGAGAAAAGAACAAAAAACAAAACAAACAAACAAACAGAGAGAGAGAGAGAGACAGGGCTTTGAATTCAATTGTCACTACTTTCCCTGGAGTGCACTTTACAGTATTAGATTCACAAGAAAATATTGTTAAATGCCTTCTGCCCATCTGGTGACACTCCATGGGCTTCTAATTTGAAGGCTCTCAGTGAAGCAATAAAACTCCAGTCTCAGTAGTCTCCTTCTGTTTGAGATGAAAAGAAAGACAGCTATAGAAACATCTGTGGCATCCAGTAGAAGCTGCTGTATTTTTAATATTCTCTTCTGTGAGCTTTCCATCCAAAAGTACCACCACATACCCTACAACATAAATTAGAAGGGGATTTCTCACCTTCAGTTTTCCTCCTATTCCTAACTTCAGAACAGGAGAGACAAACTAATTAAACTGCAATTTAAACAGCAACTTTGTACAGTAATATTTACCTTTGCATTCGTATGTAATATTCTCCCATGACTGATCTATTGTGCATTCTGAAAAATTCCTGTCTCCATTGAAATAATATCCTTCTTTACACTGATAGTACACTCTGCTCCACAGAGTGGTAGAGTTGTTCCAGGTCATTGTTGTGTGTGGAATCAGCAAAGGTTTGCCACAGTCTATTTCTGGAACAGAGAAAAATAGGAAAACAAAACCTTGAAATGAAAACAGGCAAGACATATCAAAGTGTTTAAGATAGTGGGATGAACTGTCCCAGTGAGTTACAATTCATTTTTTTCCACTTCTTAGAGATTTCTAGAAGTCAGGCCAGTTCATCAGAACCCAGAATTTTGTGACTGGAGACTTTCTAGCAGTAAAATAAATAAAATAAAACAAAGTATCCTGATTAAGAATTGAGAGCAAGGATCTTTAAGCAAATTTTTATGAATAGATCTATCTTCCCACAATACTCTCTTATCCTCCACATGCTATTAATTCCTTTATTTTACCTACCATTAGTAACAGTAGATATTAAAAACGGCACATGGTCCAAGGAGAGTCATGAAAGAACAGCATCAAGAAGGTTATGTTCCTTTGTTAGTGTATTTAATTCAAGGTTTGAAAAAAGAAGAAGCTGCTACAGACAAGATGAATGAGCAATTCTGACAGAAAATTTGATTGATTATACAAACCACTTTACAGATAATTAGAAAGCTGGGATAATAAACATAATTTAATTCTTCTGCTCAGTTTTCAGGGTCTTCATAATAAAAACAGGGAACAAAAGAAATAAAAAGTGAAGATCACAGATGGAACAGTATTACTTAGGGTAAAATCTTCTTTTAAATCCACAGTGAATGTTATACCTCAATAAAAGATTCTTCACCACTTCAGTTATTAGAAGCAAACTAGAATTAAAATCTTACCCTCATTAAGGCTTATATGGAGAAAACAAGTTCTTTTAAAACCATTTAATAATTTTAAGTGATCCTGAAATTCTACTCAAAAAAAGAAAAGCAAAGAAGTAAAACCCAAAGCTTATAGAATCATGATCTTTACAACCTTTACAGGAAAAATTAAACATACATATTGCAATGGGCAATACATCCACCATCATGACCACCTTCTTTTTCATACCCCAACGTGTATGAATGTACCTATTACAAATCATCAGAACAAGCCTTGGAATAACTAATGCACATGCAAGCATATGCTTAACTCATAGAAGGACGGTATGTGACAAGACACAAAAACTCCTGCTGTTCCTGCTACCTGCCCATGGCCATTCTGTAACAGACTGAAATGCAGAAGCACATTTCTGGGTAACACTGCAAACTTTCTACTTGGACTCATGACCCAGAATAAGAATATTAAAGGTCACTCTAAAAGTAGAGAGTGGGTATAACATACTCATGGAGCATTCAAAAAAATTACTACATTTGATTGCATAAACTGAAAGCTTGACCCTGGTGGATCAAGCTGAAAAGATACTGGTCACCCAACAAATGGAAAAGTGAAGCTGTGTAAATGTGAAAACTGACTAAAGAATGTAATTATTCTAAGGTCTCCTAATTAGGAATATGAGCCCAGATTAAAAGAACAAGAGGGTTTTTTTAATTGTACCTCTGTGTTTCATCTTATTGAGGAACTCTTTAGGCTACATTCTTCCAAATCATAGCACTATAAGAGACTTGACTCATCTCAAATAACAACAGAATGCTTGAGCAATCATAGTTTGCAACTGGAAACTGTCCAAATATGGGAATTTTGAAGGGATGTTAATGACTAATAGCAGTTTGGTTTCTGATAGTGGATTCAACCACTATCAGAAAAGTAGAGTAGATATTGAACTAGAAACATGTCAGCAACTTAGGCTGTATTTTCATCTCGTGGTAATCCCAATGCCTGGCATGCATTGGGATTATGTTCTTGGAATTTTAACTCTTAATAATTTATCGCAACTTCATTAGCAACATAGATTTAAAAAACCCTGTTCAATATATGTTTTTTTGTTTTGTGACTGAACTTTCTGTGCCAGAAGGCTGTATAAACTGAACGCCCGAAGAGGACGACTGATACTTTTTACGCTGACTTAAACGGTATCTCTGCTAGATAAACGTGAAGGCAGACTTTATTTACCTTTGCACACCAAATCGGGGCCATCCCACCGTCCTTGGGCACTGCAGACTGCGGTGTGAGTGCCGCCTGCCAGCAGGTAACCATGGACACACTCGTAAGTAACTTCGCTTCTGAACGTGGTCCCACCTACAGACGTGGGACGTGCGTTCGGAACAGGAGGTGGAACCCCACAGTCCACACCTGCGGAGATGAAGGAAGAGGAAGGTAGGCTTGTTAGTCAACCTGCAGGAGCAATCACAGCTGCACTCCCATAAGTATTCCGCTCATCTTTACCAGCTAACACTGTTCTCCTGCAGTAATACAACACTTCCTCAGGTCCTCTGCAATATTCCCACTATGACTGACAGTGCTGATCCAAAGATCTTCTTCCAAACAAAAGGACACCTTTCAGCCTTTCTCTCAGAATGGCATGCTAAATCTGTGACTCCCGCCTCAGTCTAGTTGCTAGTACACAGAAAAAGTCCTGGTTTTGTTCTGAATCTTTAAAGATTCCCCTGCTTTTACAAACCTGATTACATCAGATAAGCTTGTTCTATACCATTTGCAGTGAGCAACACTCTGAGGAAGGCAGATGAGCAGAAACTGCCTTAAGAAAGCAAAACTTTAAAAAGTGTACAAAAGCTATAAAAATGTAAAACCATAGAAAATGTTACGACATAAAATAAAAAAGTTTCCTGTTAAGGCAAGAAGCTACATGATATTCAAAATACACTGTAATGGTTGCACTATTCACAAACATGCTGAGCTGTCATTGACAAATGCTTAAACAAATAAGTCAAGTAGCACACACACACACAAACAAAACCAAGAAGATGTATTAAAGTTACATATACTAGTATTAAAAAAAAAAAAATCAGGCCTCCTGGTTTTACAAAAAAGCGAAGTCTTAATTGAAAACCAGGAAAAGAGCTTGCAATACAAAGGGGAAATAAGTTTGACATTTCAGACTTATGGCTATTTCTTAGGGTATCATGTATTTTATTTCAATTAGCCATAAGAGATGATCTCGGAAACTCTAACCTGATCTACTTGATTGTAGAAATTTTAAAAAGCACATGAAAAAGCAACTTCTGAAAAACATTAACAAGAACATATATATCAACAACTTGCAAGAATTGCATTCCACAAGCTTTCTCTAAGGGCTTCTTGAGACTCTGGGCACTCCCTTTTTGTTTTCAAATTCATTGTCCTTTATTTATTTTTTGGGAGAAAATCGTTACTTCCATTGTTTTATAATAGTATTATCTTTTCTTTCTTATGAATTTCTAGTGATAGTTAATATTTTACCTTTCCCAGACACATTGTTTTAGCACCCTTGTTTTAATTTATTCTCTTCCCGTAAATGTTACATTTCTATCCATTCTCAGAGAAAGAAAAAAAGAAGAGAGAGAGACAGAGAGAGTAAAGGAAATAATTAGAAACCAAGGACTTTTGTCATTTCAGAGAAAGAGAGAAAGAACTCTCCTCACTAAGTGACAATTTCCAGGATGACTATTCTCCCCTGCAGAGTTGCTATACAGTGTATGTTCTGTTAGCTAGCACTTCAAGTACCATTTAATTAATATATAGACTTTCTAACTACTCACAGGAAGGGAAAAAGAATCCTGCACTTGTAAGCAGTAATATTGCCACAGAATGCATGATTAGAACACCAAAGCAAGTGGATGTTTTAAAGACAGTCACAGGAAACTTAACTCTTCAGAGATGTGAAAGTGTTTGTTCATGTACATGTACAAATTTGTTTGTTTGTTCATGTTCATGTACAAATACTATTAAAATCATGATGACTGCCCAGAGATGAGAAGTGCTATGATGCCTCTCTTTTGCAACTACAGTAAACCTTCAGAAAAAACTTCACAAGGTGTCAGGAAGATGGATGTTTTCATGAGAGGTCAGTGATGCCTTCCAACTCAGTAGCCTTTCCCATGAAATGCTAAAGAAACCTAGTTTTCTAGGCCTCAGTTCACATTCAGGGACCAGCATCAAAAATGTCACTAACACTAAAGAAAAAGGTAAACAGTAACATGTCCTNATGACTTGCCATTTTTATATAGTTTTTTTTTTTTTTTTTTTTTTTTTTTTTTTTTTTTTTTTTTTTTTTTGCGAGTAACCAGATTTGGAAAAAAAATTTCCTTCAGATCAGGAAAACAGTCTATTATCTTCACAAACACACTTCCCATGCATAACCCCCTTTAATGAAAAATTTAAGAAAGATTAAAGACTCTTTTCACCTTTACAGCTTAAAGTGGCAGGTTCCCAAGTTTCATTTGCAGTGCAGTATGATAACTTTCCTTCGTTGCTGTAAAAGCCTTCTTGACACTCATAATGAACTGCACTTCCTGGTAGCAAGCTGTAGTTCCCCACAATGTAGCCATGCTTCATTTCAGGAGGGGAACCACATCCGATTTCTGCAAAGACACTGGGTTAAAAGATTTCACAGTACATAAATCACAACATTCAACCACTTTAAAATTAGCTGAACTAGATGGTCACATCACAAAATACACCTGAGCTGATGAATCTGAGGGGTTGCCAAAGGGGTAGAATATTAAAGTTGAAGAATTGTCCTGGCCACAGTTGGAGGAACACAGGGAAGCAGCTGTTGAGCTACACCTTCACTAACATACAGCTGGAGCCATTCACAACACCGAGATGAGATGATGCAATGTGATGGTGCTTTGCGTGGGCTGGTCTCGTTACAGCAATGGCTGAATGACACTTCAACATCAGAGGAAAGTTTCAGGCCCCAGTGCACAGCTTTATTGCCCTGTGCATGGGAAAAGAGAAGCACTTTTCAGCAGATAAATTGAAAATAATTGTTCAGCCCCTCAAATCCTTCACCTCATTTAAACAGCCTGCATACAAAAGCTCCACTCCTCCAGCACATCTGTTTGGACAGGGCTCCCTTGTACAACTCTGCAAGACACACAATCGGTACAGACACTCTACTTCACCACAGAATATGGAGAGGCAAGCCAGTGAGATAAGAAGCAGGGTTATCAGCAATTCTGGCAAACAAAGTGGAGCACTCCAGTCAGAAAAACTGAGCAATTAGAGGCTGTGAACTTTAATGGCGGTTCTGGCAATAATTCAGAAATAAAAGCTGAATATAATCTAGACAGCTCCTTCCACCTGAGATGCCCGAGTTCATTACATACTCTGATATCTACAGCTTATACTGCTAGGAGTTTGCATCTGCGAAAACTGACACTAAAGACAGATTTTCAAATTGAAAACATGGGTTTGGTTGAGGGTTTTTTGTTATGGCAACATAAACTGAACAGTTTATTTATGCAGGAGGCATAGTACGTAATAAATAGCTAAACTGTTATTTTATTATTACTCTCCCCTAGGCTTGTGTCATTCGTCTAACCTCTCTTATCAGCTACTTAGTCTCTCTCCTCTTCCCCTTTATGTGGTGTGATTATATAAACAACTGGATTACAACACACTTCCTTTTCACTCAGAAACTATGTTACTTTCATAACATTATAAGCTTCTCAGATCCTGCACATCTGAAGCACTGGAGAGAACCTGTAGGAATATCTGATGTTGATTCTAGGATCCTGACATCACTGGAACAAACCAAATACAAGAGGAGAAAAAAAATCATACAGCAAGCAAAGTCCAGACACAGGGTTTCTGCCCTGGAGGACAGGCCAGAAACGGCACTACACTGTGGTGCAACATGTAATTTTATCTGCTAGCAAGAACAGCATCCAAAAACTCTCACCTTTGCATGAAACTGTGTTTCCATCTTGATGAAAAGAACGTTCTCCATTTTCTAATTTATAACCATCATTGCAGTAACACATGTAGCTTCCTTCAGTATTCACACATCTTGCATTGTGACCACACAGCCCAGACTCCTCACATTCATCTATATCTAAAAATTCAGGGGAAAATAGATGCACTTCATAATAGGGTTTTTTTTGTTTTAATTAATTAATATAGGGCCCAAGCTTAACTCTTCCATGAAGAGTTCTATATAGCATCTCATGGCTCTTCTGGGAAAACAAAGGAGCTTATCATTGTCTCATATTTAAGCGTCTGGAAAGAGGATTGTTGCAATTTTGTAGCTAGCTATCTTTAGAATTATTGCTGTTTTACTTGATAAATAATTTCCAATGTTATCTTCTGTTCAAATAATTCCAGAAAAATCGTGTAACTGCACATATCTTGAACACTTACAACAGATCATCATTTTAACTAGGAACTGACTAATATTCTACACTAAACAGAAATATTACGTTCTGGAGAATTATAAGAATCATCCTATGTCTTTAGTCTAGCTGCTGCTGCTTCTTCTGAAAAGATCATTGTTTGAATGAGACTGTGAAGCAATGATTTGTAACATAGCAGAGTTCAAAATGGAACTAGTTCATAGCTGTTAGGAACATGGATGTCAAACAAGTGCATCAACAACAGAAAGTTCTCTACTGTAGTGTTAGAAAACAAATTCTACAGTGATGGGGAAGAAAAAAAAGGGTTGTGCAGTAGAAAATTAAGTTCTGGATACATCATGCTCAGGATCCTTTGTGATGTCTACCTGTACAGTTTGTGCCATCATTGGGAATAAATGTCTTGTTGTTGTTGGAGGCTCGGTATCCATCCAGGCAAACACAGTAAAAACTTCCATGTGTATTATGACACAGTGTATGATTTCCACAGATCTTGCTGGCTCCAATCTGACATTCATCTTTATCTGTCAGTAAATTTAAAAAACATCAGAGAGACATTAAGAAAAATGGGGTATTCTCCCCTCCTCACTCATGCTCAAATAACCAGACTCCTCCCTACTGATTTCCTTTTTAAATTATTTTGGATGTAAACACTGCTAGCAAGCTGGAGACCAACAGAAATCGTTGTCCCTGGATGAAAATGAGAATACAGTTTCGTGACACAGCTTAAGTTGATCTAAGAGTCCAAGACCTGCTGGAACCAGAGGGCCCTGCTCTCTCCTTCTGCTCGTCCTCATGGCATGCACTTCATGGAACACCTGGGTGGGGAAAATCCCAAGCACAGACTGGGCAGAGAAGGGATCAAGAGCAGCCCTGTGAGAAGGACTGGGTGGGTGAGAGGCTGGACATGGCCCAGCCATGAGCACCCACAGCCCAGAGAGCCAAACGTGTCCTGGGCTGCATCCAAAGCAGCCTGGGCAGCAGGGGAGGGAGGGGATTCTGCCCCTCTGCTCTGCTCTGCGGAGACCCCACCTGGAACACTGCATCCAGCTCTGGGCTCCCAGCACAGGAAGGACATGGACACGCTGAGGCAAATCCAGTGGAGGTCATGAAGATGACTGGGGACTGGAGCACCTCTCCCACAAGGAAAGGCTGAAATGGTTGGGGATTGTTCAGTCTAGGAAAAAGAAGGCTCTGAGGACCCCTTATTGTAGCCTTTCAGTACCTAAAGAGGACTAACAAGAAAGCTGGAGAGGGACTTTGGACAATATCCTGTAGCGATAGCACAAGGCGTAATTGCTTTAAACTGAAAGAGGGCGGGTTTAGATTTGATATTATGAAGAATTTCTTCATTGTAAGGGTAGTGAGGGACTGGAACAGATTGCCCAGAGAAGTAGTGGATGCCCCAATGCCCCATGCCTGAAAGTGTCCAAGGCCAGCTTGGATGGAGCTCTGAGAAATTTGGTCTAGTGGAAGCTGTCCCTGGCCATGGCAAGGGGGTTGGAATTGTGCGATTTTTAAGGTGCCTTCCAACTTAAAGCATTGTATGTTTTTCCTACAATGAGATACCTGAACTCTGTGCAGAGACCAGCAGGTGCCAGTGCTTTGTGAAAGAAGGGTAAGAGAAGGAGAGGAAGAGATCATTGGTGAGGGACCACCCCCTTTAAGCACTGGTGAGCTATTACATACACTGAGACCTAGTGTTTGACATTGTTCTTTGATTCACATTGATTCGTCATGATGAGATGGTCTTAGAAGGACACAATCAGCCACAGTAACAAAACAAGGTTAAACAACACTTAGGAAAAAGAAGAAGTCCTTTGGTAAGGAAAAACAATCCACACATATTCTATGTTTGGGAAATTCTGCCAGGAAACAAAAAAGTTTTTAGCATGCTTTGGAGAATTCCTTAACATTACTTGAGAAAGAGCGTTTTAGGAATTTACAGGGTTTCTTTGCATTTTATAAACAGGCAGCTTACCTTGACAATGGGTTCTTCCATTGCCTACAAATCCATAATTGCAGATACAAACACTTTTTCCTCCACTTTGTTGACATGTTGCATGAACGTGGCAAGTTGCACAGACATCAGGAACTGATCTGTTCACAATTGCTTTAAGGATAAAAAGACACATTTTTTTTAAAGTACCTTACAGGTGGCATGGTAGGGTAACTGGCAGAGAATTTAAAGTGGAGATAAAATCCAGATTAAAACATAGAACAGACTACTGTCTCCTACCACCTAATTTTCAAACTTACAGGAAAACCACAGCTACTGCATTAAAAGACTAAAGATGAAAACTAAACAGAAAACATAAAACAAATAACTACACTGAGCATTTTTGTCCATCCTTCTCCGGCAACAAGGAAAAGAGCTTTTCAGCAGTCAGAAAGGTTTAGAAGATATATAATAAGTAGCTCTATGCAATATTATTAATCTTTTTTTCATATCCATTTGTTTCTCTTTTGTCTTTATTTTTGTTTCTTCTGTTTTAATGGGGTTTTTTCTGTTATTTACACATAGACATTTGGGATACCTATCAATCTGTTTGTATCATGTGTCACCCACATATATATGGTAAAAATGTTATTCATAAACATGATCTTGCAAATACTGCCAGGAGTAAAATTACTTACAGTAAAGTAAATTTAGAAATTAATTTTTATTAAAAGTGGTTTAGAAGCATACAGCATATAACTTAATTTACTATAATTTGACAGGGCTGTAAATATACATGAAATTACAATAAAATACAAATTTATTCTCTCCTTTGTATTTATACTTTCAGGGCACTATGTTCACTTTCTTCAATTTTTTTGGTAAGCTCCCTTTGTTATCACACATACCCTCACTTTCCAAATGACAAATGTCAAAATGGATGGTTTTAATGTAGACAAAGCATGCATATGCTTACATGTTTTTACATTTTAAAAGAAAGAACTAATACTGCACAGGCTGATGTCTCATGGTGCTTTTTTTTAACTTTTTTTTACTTTTCTAAGAAATGGATAAGAATACTAACATCACTGTATATTTAGCATCTCTGACAAAATTTTGACTACTCTACAATGTCTGAATACATAAATATAACTGGATGGAGAAGGCAGCTGAACACTCTAGCTTTTTTTAGGCACCACATTTATCACTGTGATAAAGCTGCCCTTCCACATGCACAGGGTTTCAGTTTTACTCACAGTGCATTTATGAGTGTCCTAAGGCAGTGGGAAACATCATAGATTCCTACTGCTAATTATCCATGCTTTTATATATTTGTGTGTGTGTGTTTCAGGTAAGAACAGAAAACAAAAACTGTCAGAGTGCAATGGCAGCCAACATAGATCAGAAAATTAAATTTACAAACAGCCACAGAGAGAACTTTCTCGTGATACCTCAATCCTCTGATAAGATATGGGAGTATCCTCCTCAGATTGATGCTTCAGGAGATTAAAAGAAGTGTTTTCACCCCCTGCCTCCCCTTACTACTACAGCAGAAACTTTATTACTTGTTTGTCCTTTACAACATACAATTTATCATGCCAGCACTACAGTCACCTCGCTGTTCTGGTCCTACCCATGCGCTGCCTCAGCTGCGGCTCCCGCCGTGGCAAGGAAGGCGGTCTCAGCCCGGCAGGACACGAGGTCGCTGCCACCACCGCCGTCGGCAGGTGTCGAGGCGACGCCCCAGCCAGCGCAAAGCGCGGCACCCACCGCGGGTACCTCCGCCACCAACGCCACGGGGACCTCCGTCACCACCGCTACGGGCTGCTCCGCCACCCCCTGCGTGGGATGCTTGGGCACCACCAGCATGGGCTGCCCCCAGCGCCACCACCAACAGTGTTCCGCCACCAGNCGGCCGCCCCCCGAGCTCATGTCCCCGCCGCCGCCGCGCCCCGCGGTGCCGCGCGGCCCCGGTGCCTCTGCATCGTCCCTGGGGGCGGAGGAAGGGAGGGGAGCCGCGGACAGCGTAGAGCCCGAGGGCAGGGCAGAGCCCGCGGCCCCGGGCGGAGGGCGGCTGGCGCTGCCTCCCGGCGGGCGGGACACCCTTATCGCCTCCGCCGCGCCCCCGGCCCCCCCGGCCTTCACCCTCCGCG
>VZRO01005477.1:65781-121081 GCA_013397915.1 Daphoenositta chrysoptera | reverse complement strand
TTTTTTTTTTTCTTATTTTCCTTTTCTTTTCTTTTTCCTCTCTACCCTGGCACAACCGCTTTCCTTCCCCGGGACACCGCCTCTGCCCCGGCCAGGCAGGTGGCAAGGCTGATAAGGGCTGCTGCTGTCCATAGCCCGGGGGCGGGGGCAGAAACGGAGGCTAGGATTATTTATGATTCCCGGGAAGAGCCGCTGGAAAGACACACCTGTTTGTACGCGGGGGCTGTGCCGCCCCCCGCCCGCCGCCGGCAAACGGGACCGAGCGGCACGTCGGGCGGGGCGCCGGCCCCGGGAGCGCTCGGGGGTCCCCGAGGGGAGGGGGACACCGCAGCTGCCTCCCCGCACGGCGCCGCTGCGCCCCGGCACGGAGTTGGCGCATCAGTCCTACGATGTGCGAAACCGGTGCAGGCGTACACCGCCAGCCCTTGGTGCTTGAAATAAAGATAGGCTTTCTCACTGCAGGCCCTAGCCGCCGCTCAGGTGAATCCCCAAACGTCGAGTTTAGGCAGCACCAGTAGCGCTGCCTGAAGCGTCTTCTGCTGTAGAAAGAAGAGTAATGATAGCCCTAGCGCTCATAGTCCTCATTTGTGTCCGTGAGGCTGCATTTTAGAAAGCTGCATAAACCATTTTTTATCTACAAACACAGTTGCCCAGTTACCACAATAGAGGAGATCCAAGGTGATGAATCAGGGAAGCTTAACACAAAAGTAGAATTAGGCATATTTGATACCTCTAATGAGCTCCCTGAAGAAGTTTTTCTCATGTGCTATGGTGGCTTTTCATTAATGCCCTTGAATGCTAACTCAGCCCAGTCCTCCATCACCACTGCATTTAAGCAACATAGCCTGATATTTTATTGCTGCATTATAACAACAAACTCCAAACTATCTCTGATTTCAAGGGAAGCAAAACCCAGTTTCGTTCAACTATCAACTTTATTGATTTATTTACGTAAGTTGCTCTCTTACAGGTTTTGGTGCCTTTTTTTTTAAAATTACTGTTCTGCCTACTTAAGCAAGTACACACTTTTAACCAGCTTCTGTTACACTTACTCATCTTGACCAGATTCTTCAGCAGCAGTCATTTACATTGCAAGTGATCCCATTTTGGAAGAACACACTACAGATGTCATTATTGCATATTTCTCCCTTGAAATTACTGAAATCGGAAGCATGCATTCTCAGTGATGGTAAGTAGCTTATCATTATAAGGAATGGTTCAGAAAGCAACTGTTCCACACAACATATTAAAATGCTTTGGAAATTACAATGTTTCTCTTCCTTGGCAGCCCACTGTGTAGCAGACCTATTAATCACTGCGATTTCTACCGTTCCTTTCATAAAAAGTAGTGGAAGCAACTTTTTATAATTATAAACACCTCATGCAGTAAACAGGAAAATATTTTTGGCACGAAGCCTGAAGAAATACATCGTATTTATAAAGAGAACAAATTAAAAATTGTAATAGAAATATTCTTTAAGGAAAGTAACAAGGATGTGTATCAGCTGAAAAAAGCACAGCATGTAGACTGGAACTAACCTCCTTGTTATGTTCCAGTCTATCTTGTCTCAAACAGACAATTGATTGCTGTTTAAGACATACTTCAGAACCAAATAATTAAACTACACACAAAAGCTATTTTAAACTTGGTCATAAGAAATAAGTGTCAAAAGATGTTTAGAGGTCATTTGTTCTGTTTTCTGCTCTACAACAAGGTCAACTCTATCCTGACATACTTGTCTAACTTGCTCCTTATGCTTTCAGTGATGTAGAATTCACAGCATTCCCAAACAATCTGTTCCTCTACTTCAGGTTTGAATCTACCACTGAGATCACTTCTGCCCTGAGGCCACCTGCCCAAGCCCTAGCTAATTTATATAGAAAGATAATTAATGATTCAGGAGCATAAAACAGATAAGTGTCCCAACATGCTGATCCTGGGCAAATCTTGTTTGTTTCATATAAAAAAGGCCTCTAATGAAAACACAGACTAATATCTACCTATATTTTCTGTTCTGGATAGGATAAAATTTTAAATCTTTTCCTTGTTAAACCTAAAGGAAGACTATTTTGTAATTTTAGTGTTTCCTTCATTCCTAATATTAAATTATCCAGAATATGTATGTACCAGTATTTGTTTCAATTCCTCTTCTTTGTAAAAGGAAAATAGTTGTGATGTTCAAAGTAATTTAATTCATCCAGAGATGCTTAGAAGTTTCCTCTGCATTTTCAGCTTGCAACTGTCTAAATGCAGATAATTGAAAATCAGAAAGGCAAGCTGGATTAAACATCTCCTCAGCCATCTGTATTTGTTCTGTCTCCTTTGCAGACAATGAATATCACCATGTCATCTAAATCTCTTTTTTTTTCTCCTACTGATTTTTGGCATAAATTACACTGCTTATTTTGACACATGAAGACAAAATATTTGATACTAATGGCTCCTTCAGCAAGCACATTTTCACAAATACAGCAAACATCTTCAGCCAGAGTGAATAAATATATTTCATCCCTGTTAACAGATCACTCAGCTATTCATAGTGCAGTTGCATTCTCAAGCAGCTTGCTGTCAAGCACTTCTTTCCAACTGGCAATGAAAAGAGTAAGTACAGCTCGATGGAAGATTTCTTCTATTTGAATTCTGCCTCTATTGCCTATTTAAAACTAGACAAATTAATAATTGGTTTCTGGTTATGCACTTAGTTCCCAGAATAAGCAACAGCAATTGTTGAATCAGAAATAACTGAAAAAATTGGCTGACCCTCTTCAGTTTCTATTGAAAATGTTTCAATAAATGTTGTGCAGAAGTAAAGAAGACTCTTGTACGATTTTTTTTTTTAAACAAAATATCATTTAAGCTGTTTGCAGTTTTTCTCTCTGTACTCTTAGGGTGCCTATGCCACTGTCTCAACTTTCAGCAGATGAAGTAAAGATTAAGAAGTAAATGAGATTTCTGCAAAAGCACTGGATAGCTGAATTTGAACCTTAAATACTGAATGCTTCTATACCATTTGCTTAAAGGATAGGCCTTGGATGTAACATACATCAGAGCATGCCCTGTACATCTCATAACAAGGGCATAGTAGGTGATAAAGCCTGCTGACAGTTGCTGCTAATCAGAAAAGCAGCTCTCCAGAGCAAAAGGGCTGCTATCTGTGGCTTTTAGCATAGGAGAACAAACTGGGCTTTGCCACTAACCCACTGGGAGCTTTGATAAGATAACCCCTCTCTGTGCCTCTTCACTTCTCCCTCCCACTTAGATGTGTAACTGGGATAGTATTCCTACACAAGTGTGTATGGTGCAACACAACCTCTGGTAGAAGCTTTCATGACACTGCAGTGTGCCCCAGTTTTTAGAAGTTTTTAAACCACAAGAACTTAGTGTATATCAGTTTATAGGGCAGTGTCCTAGTGTTGCCAGGAATGTCACCCAAGAACACTGCTGATAGCCATTGCTTCTGACTGTTTCATGCTGTGTCATTATTTTGAGAGCTGTGCTGACTGAAGACCATAGTTAGGAGGAAAGAAGCAGAGAGGCACAAAGGAAAAGTTCAGGAAGAAACAGTAACAGCATCCCCTTTGTACATTTAAAAAAAAATAAATAAATAAACAAACAAACAAAAAATAAATTAATAAAAAGTAGTGTTAAGATTTTTTTAGCTCCAAGTAGATAACAGACATCTTTTCCTTTCAGATCCTAGAATATATGCTAAAATCTGAAGAGAAGGAACTTGGCAACAAGACTCTGTTTTGTTCTGTGCCAGGCTCCCCAGACTCACACACAGGGGTGTTGGTCTTCCTACTAAAGCTGTATAAAACTTAAAAACAACTTATCAATAAGAAAAAAATGAATGACAATTTATTTGGTAAGTAAAGGAAAAAACTCAAATCCCACTGACTACAGTATTATTCTTGTATTGTCCTTCTCTCACCATCAGCTTTGCTGTATTTACAGGCAAGGTGAGTCTAAAAACATTAGATGGGAAATATGGCAACTTGTCAAATTATATTACCTGTGAAGATAAATTCCATACTTATGTCTTACAAGTTCCTGGACATCCTGCCTGAACGTGTTCCTGTGAACCAGCTTTAGCAGGAAAGTTGAATCAGATGACCTCCAGAGGCCCCTTCCAACTCCAGCCATTCTGTGGTTCTGTGACTAGAGATAATAAACCAAACCATTCTGAAGCTGTTCAGGCAGCTGGGGATTCTTTTGCCATGGCATCTTTCTCTAGGGACAAATTGTATTTTGTCACCAGGCAATCTCATATTACCATCAACACTTTGTAGTGGGAAAGAAAAGGGAATCTAATAACTAAACCTTTCATACTAAATACTCAACCTTCACTCTCTGAGTTGTTCTGTAAGCAATTAAACTTTCAAATGCTGTTTATCAAGTTTAAATAGCTGTTCTTATCTCAATTAGAAAGTACCTTAAATCACTGTATTTTTAGACCCTGGAAATATAAAGCCAGCAGAATGAGCTGGATTTTAGATTCATAAAATTATGCATTCATCGGCATTAAAAAAAGAGAGTGTTTTTGTTTTGTTACACAACCAGCTCAAGCTCTGCTCTTTGATCTCGGAAAATTAAATTAGGTGTAACTCTACTATTTCTACATTTACCAGCAATCAGAGGAGAAATACACCCTGGGTGGTGGCATTTCTGCATTGTTATAAATTGTAATAAAGGCCTAAGATTGGTATTTCTATGGAAATAAAAGGTCACCTAGTCTTTTTATTTTCTTTTCTTTCATTCAAATTGGAAAGCTGAAAGCCCTACTTATCTTCAAGTAAGATCTGCAAGAAATCTAGTTTATCTTACAATCACAGAATGGGAATGGTTAGAAGGGACCACTGGAAGACACTAGTCCAACTTCCCTGCTCAGGTAGGGTTACCGGACTGCACAGGGCACAAGATAACACCCAAGTGGTTCTTGAATATTTCCAGTGAGGGAAACTCAACAAACTCTCTGGGCAACATGTTCCAGCATACTGTTGCTCACACAGTAAAGAAATTCTTCCTTATGTTCAGGTGGAACTTCTTGTACATCAGTTTCTGCCTTTTGTTCTATCTCTTGGTACCACTGAGGAGAGCCTGGATCCATCCTCTCGACACCCTCCCTCCAGATACTCATAGACATTGATGATGTTCCCTCTCAGTTGTCTCTTCTCAAGGCTGAACAGGTCCAACTCCCTCAGACCTTCCTCATAAGAGAGATGCTCCAGTCCCTCAACCATCTTTGCTGCCCTTCACTAGACCTGCTCCAGGAGCTCCATGTCTTTCTTGTACTGAGGAGCCCAGAAATGGACACAGCATTCCAGGTGAGGCCTCACCAGGGCCGAGTAGGGGGTCAATGACCTGCTGGCAATGCTTCTCCCCATGTAACCCAGGACACCATGGGCCTGCTTGGCCACAAGGGCACTGCTGGCTCATGAACTCTCTATACAGCAGAAAAACTTGACATTCAAATAATGTAAGCCTGTGAGAACTAAATGATGACTGACAATTTAGGCCTGCAGGAGGCTGAGAATTTTTTCCTGATATGTGCTACATGAAGCCACTGCCTAATTACAGTTACACATTTTTTATTTTATACCCATTTGATGTACAACCAGATGTACACCAGAGGGTGTTTTAAAATTTGGCTGAAGGTACAGCCCCATCATTTGGAGAGTGAGAATATACGTGTATGTCAGTTTAGAAGTGTGGTTTTTTAGATTGGACCCTAGACTTTGAAAGGGACAAAATCAAGATTAGTCAGCAGGATTCCCAAAGCTACATTCAACATCTTGATCAAGCCCAGTTTTTCTAGGCAATTGATCTGCAAAGTTATCAGCAATTTTCCTGTTAGATTTCATGAGACAGTAAGTGAGTGAGATATCCCAGGCAAGACAGGATGCTGCTGCTAACATCTTACAGTCAGGCCCTTCAAAAGTAATCTCTTCCTTATCTATTTTCCTGCTGATGAGTGGCAACAATGACCTGAAAATATTTTTGAAGAGTCTTGATTAAAATCATATGCATAAAAAAGAAAATAAATGAAAAATGCAATCTTCCCATAATATAAAATTGGGAGAATCGAAGCCCTGCAGAATAACCAGTTTGTGTAAAAGCTAGAGGTACACAGTGACTGAACAACTTCCTCAAAGAAAAACTGTTCACTCAAGCAGCATAGTTCTGCACTGACTGGTGAATAAAGAGCTCCACAAAGAGTTCCAGTAAGTTCTTTGGGAATCTTAAAAGCATGTATAGCATGCCCTGAAGGAGAAATTGACTCAAACCATCTTGTGTCAGGCAGGCTGTAACCAGCAGTGCCAAACCAAAGCAGAAAAACAGAAAAAGGCACTTATACCATATCAAGTCTTAGCATCAAGAAGTGTGGTGTTGTTTATTAATGTTCGTATCTCTGTGGTTGAATTAATATTGAAAGATCTTAAGCTCGAATAGCCAGTGCATAGTCATTTACTGTAAAAACAAACACACTCAACAATGATGGAGTTGATTGGGAGAGGTCTGCTGTCAAAAATCTTCAACCAGTTCAGTATCTGATAGACCAATGAAGGCTCTGAGAAGCAGGATAAACTTGTTGGAACACAAAGAGGAACAGCATAAACCCTGTATGCTTTTGACAAGATAATTAAAACAGCAAGACAGAATTTTAAGCTGTTCAGTCATAATGAGAACATACACACAAAAAGGAAAAGAGCATGTCACCCAACTAAACAACACGTATGAAGAAAAGTGTAGAAACCACTTCCAGTTAATAGATGTGATAGAAGAGACTACTTGGGTAGCAAACTGTTTTTAGAAATTTATTGTGACCTTAAGTAGAAAAACTAATTTCAGAGCTTTTCAAAATGGGGAACCTTAGTTACACAATTCACAAGATACTTCAAATCTGATGACCAGATGAGTCAAATTCTGCATATACAGAAATGATACTTTGCTGAATGTACTGTATTGCTGTTATTAAATCTTACATTGCTTTTGGACAATTTGGCCACAGGAGAGAATTGAAGGAGGGAAGAAAAGGAAAGAAAAAGAGGTCAGTAATGCTGAAAAGTCAGCCAGTAACACTGTCATGTTCTTTGATAAGAACTAAACCTGACAACTTCAGGTTTTTGTCAAAAGTTTTAAATTAGAAAAGAACCCACAACCCTCCTTCCCAACACCCACCCACATTGCATTGACTAAAATATACTGTGGAGCTACAGACAGTTTTTCCCAGATCAACAGAATTCATAGTACTCAATAGCAGAGTTATCCTAATTTCTTTAGCCTTTGTAATTTTTTTTTGTGTTGAGTTCATATTTGTTTTAAAAAGAGCTTCAATTTTATTTTTACAGGCAGTGATACTTACTGAATATATTCTCTAGGTGTGTGCTAGGCAGCACCATAGCAGGGTAGAAATAGAACCCATATCCAACCACAGAGCTGTAGGCATGCAGCATTATGCAATATCCTTCAGTCCACCCTCTTTTCAAAAAAGTTTCCAAGCATTGAGTAATGTGGCTTCGCAGGGCAAGATGGGCTCTGGAGGGAAAAAACCCCACAGAAAACCCTCAGTAAAAACTTACATTGTACAAACAATATGCACACACAAGAGGAACAGTTCCTATAATCATAGAATGGCCTGTGTTGGAAGGGACCTGAAAGATCACATAGTTTGACCCACATGCCGTGGTCAACAACACCTTCCACCAGACCAGGTTGCTCAAAGCCCCATCCAACCTGGCCTTGAACACTTCCAGGAATGGGAAGTCCACAACCGCTCTAGCCAACCTGTTCCGGTGTCTCACCACCCTCACAGTAAAGAAATTCTTCCTAGTATCCAATCCAAACCTACTCTCCTTCAGTTTAAGGCCATTTGCCCTTGTCATACTGCTCTGGTGAAAAATCCCTCTCCAGCCTTTGTGTATCTCCCTGAGGTGCACAGCTAGAAAAACACTTTACACAGTAGACTTAATGGCGAAATTACAGAAGGTATGCTTTGCTTCCATTAAAAGCTCTGATTCTCACAAAAGGACAGACTAGCTGTACTGGAAGCAGACAGGAAATAAAACACAGGACCTAAAAGTGGTACCCTGATGAACTTAGCCTTAGACTAAGCATCAAATACTATGGAATAAGAATGATCACTAACTTGAGACTAAAGTATTACTTTCCTTGTAAGAGCTCTTTTGGAGCCAGGCAACTTATACTGCTACCTTAGCACAACCCTTAAGATCTTTGTTCTCGTTGTCACTGGACTGTTTCGCTCTGGTTTTTTTGCAGAATCTGAGATGAGTTTATGGTCAACAGAAAAGGCATTGGTCTGGAAATGGTTTTTGGGATGATTCACTTTTCTGAGGTCTCTTCTTCCCTTGCCTCTACCTCCCACACCTTCTCTCACCTACATATCCTACCAAAACTTCTGCTTTCATTATCTTTTGTTTAGACAGCCTTGTACTCACCTGCTTTATGCTAAAGAACTCAAGCACAAATATCTCAGCACAGTTAAGAAAATGCAAGTGGGAATTTTATTTTATTTTCAAAGCATACATTATCTTCTTTCCACCTTTGTAAACGGGCGAGCACTGGGGCTATAGAGAATCCTTTTGGGACTGATCCAAACCATTTAAGAACCTACATGCTGGCAAACTAATCAGTTACTGCCCTTTCTGTGTGCAAGTACTAGAACAAATTCTGGTATGAAAAAATTTGTATCTGTTCTATTTAAAAGTTGTATTTTATTTTTCATTTTCCAAGATGGACACTTCCATAAATTGCTTGGGGAAAAAAATTACTGTGATTATATTGCAGGGTTAACAACAGCAGGCAAGAATTCAAGATGGGATTTATTTTTTGATTAAAGAGTAGTGGGAGAAGACAACAGGTAGGAATTTCACTTTCTGACACCTTCTCAGGCAGACTTGGTCAAAAAATAAGAAGCCAGATTATGGCCACCAAAAGCTAGCATTTTCCCCAGAATGCTCATCAAGTATTTAAATATCACGGACAATATCAAGAGTTACACATGGGGACTTCACATGTAGCCTTGGAGAATAAGCATTTTGCTGAAACCTGCAATTCAGTCTAAACTGAATCAGATTTTTCTGCCTACAAATTCATCTACACTCAGAGATTGGTAATAGCATAATTTACTGGGTGGCAGACAATTAAATCTTTGCCAGACTGGCTGAGAATTTTAGCTAAAAAGAGGTGCTGCAGTCCCCTCATATTTCTATCTATGGCCTTAGACTGAATTTCAGATGCAAGAATAAGAGGGTCTAAATCCGTGTTGTGCAACACAGAGAAGGGTAACCATAGGAGTATGAAAGAAAAGCAATCAACAAGACAGTTGAGAAACAGGAAGCTGAAAGCAGACCATCTTTTTCAGCTGCTATTCACATTTTTTAAAATCTTTGTGCAAAGGATATGAATTTGGATCCTAGGATTAAAAGGAGTACAGCATGGTAAAAGATAAAAGAGTTCTTAATGATAAGGCTCCAAGTCTCTCATCACTGAAGCCTCTCATCCCTGTCTCAAAAAAAAAAAAAACAAACTAGTCATCAGCTACTGTATATACTTAGAGATCTAGAACAGATTTCCATCCTACTGAAATAAGAATTTCTGCCCTTCTCAGGAGAAAGTTTAGGTGCTGCTGATCTTCACTTCTGGCTGAAGATGTGCATTAACCCTCTTAAAACACTTTTGATATGAAAAGCTTTTGCTTAGATGCCCATGTAAGCTGAAAGAAAAAATAGAAAATAAGGTGTTATTAGCTGCACAATTATAAGACCAGAAAAACCCAAAGCAATAGAAACGAACACAGGAAAATATGAGAGTACAGCCATAATTACATTTATTAAAAGACATGCTACAACAACTAGAGTTAGGAAAAGAGTTAGGTATAGATATAATGTAATCAGAAAACACACTAACCTAAAAAAGCAGAATATATTACAGCACAAACAAAATCAAATTCACCATGCACTACACAGTCATAAAATAGGTTTCTTTAATACACCTTACATCTTATTTCAGTTTTAAGTCATCTCCATAGACATGGAATACTTTTCATGCAATGCCACAAGACGCTTTACAAATGAAAGCTGTTGCTTATTAAAATATACAGACAATCTTTTTTATATAAAAACATTTTACATTTCCATTTGTTTCCCCAAACACTCTTTCACCAGATTTAAAAAAAAAAAAAAACAAAACCAAAACCCAAACCAAACGTGATGTTACAAATATTTACAGTATTTTCTTGGTTAGATTAACATTTTTATAAACTGCAAGGGAACTTTTATGAACAGATCATGTAAAATGAAGGAATGATAGCAATTTTTAGAGATGTTTACTGTGTCTTGAGTACAGTACTAAAAGCAATGTATTAACTTTTTGCCTTCTCTCACACCATTTGGTTCACATTACAATCTCATTTTCCACTGTTTCTACCACCAGTAATAGTCTCAAATAGAGGCCACTTTGCATTGGGTCTTCCCATAAGAAAGGAGTGTGAGAGAAAACAGGTTTTTGTATATCTCAGTAAAACCAGAACAGTCTTTGGTCAGAGAGTGAAGTGACATTCTGATGCAAGAATCTGCTTGGTTAGCAACTTCTGTCTTGTGCTGCTGCAGAACTTCTGCAGAAAGTGGATTAACATACTCAAAAAGAATTGGAAAGTGCTTCAAATGAAGTTCATGTGTGGTAGCTTCCCACTCATAAATAAAGCAGAGTTTCCCAGAACTGAAGATCTCCTTACAGTGATGACATTAATTTGCTAACGTAAAAGCTTTTTTCATTTATCAAGGACCTTCAATTATGTAAGCATTTAATTTCTTTGGGAGTGCTCCAAGCACAACATGTCATTATTATCTGAAGTTGGAAATAACATGAGTTATGCTTGGATTCCTGCATATTGCAGTACAAAAGAAAAAGCTGCAATGGGAAAGGCAGTAGAATAATTAAATATGTATTGAAACAGCTGTAGTTCACTTCTTGTATAGTCAGTGGACAATATTAATTTTTCACAATATAAATATACATTTTCCAGAGGGGGAAAATGTATTTATTATACTTAAGACATGTACAAATATGAAAAACTCTACATATAAAACTACTGAAGGCACAAAAACTTTGGTCCAATTTTGTTCCTATATCACATCCCCCATCAATAAAACTCTGAAGTTAAATACTTCAGAAATTTTCTATTCTAACTGTTAGGATTTGCTTTGAAAAGAGCAGGCAAACAATCTTGTACACAGCAAGCAAAACTTCAGAAGACAGACGATGAAGTTAATTTAAAGAAAAAATTCTGTGTAATCTGACTAGTATCCTTTCAGCACAACAGTAACAATACTAGGTTTGATGGTTGTGCTCTACCTAGCAACATACCAGGGTTGCCAAAGGTTAAGGCAAAACAATGCTTTTTGTAGGCAGCTGACCTCTCATTTGAAAAACAGAAGTATAAGCTAACAGCATAAAATGACAAGTTGTAGGTCTATGTCTCTTTTAGAAGACCCCAACTCTTCACTTTCCTGCTGACATGAATCAGAGGAGGGCAAGATAATGGATCACACAGATCTGACTGGCAGTACTATCCACAAACAGTAATAGTTTTCTTGGCATAAAACCACAAGTTTGCTGTCTGTAATCAGTAATGTCACAAACAGGCAAGTCTCCACAGATATGTAGAATATCTTCCAACTAAAAAGGACCTCAATTTATCAATACATAAAACCAGTGCAACTTACAGGACCAGCAGAAAAGGCAACTGAATCAAATTATGAGTCCAAGTTTCAGAAATTGGTTCTGATATTTTAAGAGTTATGCAGAAATTCAAAGAAACAGAAGTTTTACCATTATATAACAAATCAAGGATCATTTGAAAAGGCACTTAGCTGCTCCTGGGCTGTTAAAAATGCCTTATTACACTTTGAACCAAGTGTGCATCCATCAAAAAAAAAATGGACTACGAGGTAACTCAGAGGTGATTCAAGGGCATGACATATACAAAGGCATAACCATACAGTCACAGAATCATAGAATATGCAGAGGTGGAAAGGACCCACAAGGATCATTGAGTCCAACTCCTGGCCCTGCACAGGACAGCCCCAAAGAATCACACCATGTGCCCAACTTACACTGTGCACATTACAAGATACTTCACCAATTATTTAAACAGAAATTAGTAACATTTGTTAAAGAAATTATAAACTTATCTTTAACAACTTAAGGCCACAGTATAGAGAAGATGAAGTCAGAATCCTCTTCAGAGTTATACAGTTAACAAGGAAAAAGGCAAGACATAGGATGCAGTATTTTTAAAGCCTAGTTACATATTAGGAAAGCAAATTCACAGTGAGGACTGCCAAAGAGAACAGCAAAGAACAAAGAATGTTTTCCATCTGATTTTTTAAAATTTACATGGACAATTTTTGAGTAACTGCTCAAAGTTGTCCATAATCTGACTAAAAGGTAGGACTAAGGCCTTTGGAGGTTCCTTTCCATCCACATCACTGTAAGAATCTGTAGAATAATACCATTCTTTCCCAAATCTTTCTCTTTTCACAGATATCATGGGATCTCCTATTATATGCTTTAGAGAATCAAGAACTGAGATGCAACTGTGCTTTTGCAACCAGGCACTAATGAATAAAGCACAAAGTATAAAAAATATTTCTTTTGCCATGATCCTTCACTAACAATGTATTGTGACAACTAAGGGGTTATGTTTGTGCTTTCAATTATTCAAGGCAGAACACTAGATGGGAAAAACTAGCCTTAACTAGTGCCTTCATGCTGCTAAGCAAATGTTAAGATGTATTGTCAAGTTTCAAAGCTTGTCTGCACATCTTGCAAAAGCATATCTCCCTAAGAGGCAGCATCTTTCAGATACATACAAATTGGAAAGTGTGTTGGCAAGAATAATTTGGTTGCAGAAATACAATAAAGGTGAATCAAAAAATATACACAATACTTATATCAGAAAACCAAAAAGTGAACATAGTAAATACCCACATTCAGATTTTTCCTAAGTTAAATTTTTTTAAGATGCTGCAGGCAGTCTTTTCATCAATGCTCACAGTCAAAGGGAGGGTGTTTGAAAGGGCCAGCCAAATCTGGTGAATCAACAAATACTTCTGGGACTGTGTCCCAGCCAGGGGTTTGGCTGATCTGACCATGGGACTTGCTTTCAGAAACTGCGTTGGCTGAGGGCTGGTGGGGTGCATCTGTCAGAAGAGCACCTTCTGCCACAGACTTGCCAAGCTGATGAGAAGGGCTTTAAACTAAAGATGCCAGGGGGAAGGGAACCTCAGTCCATCCCACTCCTACCAATTTGGTGCCAGTGCCAGCAACAGAGGCCCAGAGCCTGAAGAGGGATCACAGGTCAGCAGAAAAGCACCTGAAGAACAACACAAAGAAATTCCAGCCACCCCAGCCAGTAAATCAGCTTCATTAGGGTCTCAACTCTAAAGCATGTATGCAGTAGCCCAAAAGAAGGGGAATAAACAAGAGTTAGAGATGTGGGCATGCCTGCAGGCTATGATCTCAATTGCTTGCCATGGACAAATAGTGGGATGGCCCCAAAGAGTGGAGTGCTGGAATGGAAGGATACAGGCTCTTTCAGGAAGTACTGGAAGAGTAGACAAGGAGGTGGTGCTGCCCTCTATGTCAATGATCAGGTGGAGTTCATGGAGCTTCGGGATGGATGAGGAGCTGACTGAGAGTTAATGGGTCAGGATTAAAGGCAGGCAAGGGACAGGTGACTTTATAGTGGGGGTCTGCTACAGATTGTCTGACCAGGAAGACAGAGAACATGAGGCCCTTTACAGACAGAGAGGAGCAGCTTCACGTACATAAGCCTTGTTCCTCATGGGGAACTTAAACCACCCTAATATCTGTCAACACAGCAGTACATAAACAATCCAGGAGCTTCCTGGAATGCATTGATGATAACTTCCTTCTCCAAGTGATAGAGGAGCCAAGGAGAGGAGGTGCTATGCCAGACCTTTTTCTCCCAGCAAGGAGGGGCTGGTGGGGAATGTGAAGCTCAAGGGCAGCCTTGTCTGCAAGTACCACAAAATGGAGTTTGAGATCCCTAGGGCAGCAAGGAAGGTGCACAAAAAGCTCACTACCCTGGACTTCAGGAGAGCAGACTTTGGCCTCCTCAGGGATCTGCTTTGTAGAATATCATGGGATAAAGCCCTGGAGGGAAGAGGAGCCCAAGAAAGCTGGTTGGTATTTAAGGATCACCTCCTCCAAGCTTAGGACTGATTATCCCAACAAAGAGGAAGTCAGGCAAAAATGTCAGGACGGTGTTAGATGAACAAGAAGCTCCTGGATGAACTCAAACACTAAAAGAAAGGCTAGAGAGGGTGGAAGTAACAACATGTAACCTGTGAAGAAAAGAGATTTTCTGAGCAGCCCAAGTCTATGAAACTGTGAAAGCTAAAGCTTCCCTAGGAAAAGGGGAAATATAACCTACATTTGTAAAAAGGGAAATAAGGAAGACCCAGGGAACTGTAAGTCTGTCAGTCCCACCTAGTTCCCAGTAAGATTATGAAGTAGATAGCTTCACTAAAGGCAAATCATGCCTAAAGGATTAAGCGGCTTTCTACAAGAGAGTTACAGCAATGGTGGATAAGAAAAGAGCAACTGATGTCATCTACCAGGACTTATGCAAAGCATGATACTATCCCACAAAACATCCTTGTCTCCAAACTGGAGAGATGGATTTGATGGGTGGACCTGGAAAAGGAATTGGCTGGACAGTCACATTCAGTGAATTGTGGTCCAAGCTGTGGTTCAATGAGCTTGATGTCCAAGTGGAGTCCAATAATGAGTGGTGGTGTGAAAGGATAAGCACTGGTACCAGAGCTGTTAAACACCCATGTTGACGACATAGACAGTGGAATCAACTGCACCCTCAGCAAGTTTGCTGACAATACCAAAGCTGTGTGATTCAGTCAAAACACCTGGAGGGAAGGGATACGATCCAGAAGGACCTGGACAGACTGAGAGGTGAGCCCATGAGAAGCTCATGAAGATCAACCCATACCATTCCGTGATTCTGTGAAATCCAAAAGATAACATCCCTAAGGGGAATATTATTCCTAAGCCAGTTGAACTTTCCAGTATGTCATACATTCTGCATATTTATTTGGTTGTGTTGTATGGCACTTATGATAGCTACATCTGTACAGTCAGATTGGCTGCTACTGTTGAGGAGCCCGTTCAGGGGGTAGCTCGGGGTGCAGCTGCAGTGGAGCTGCAGCTGAGCTCTGGCTGCTGGAGCCCAGGCAGAGAGGCCCTGAAGAGCCGACCCTCGGCACGACGAGGGCCCGGGACCTGCGGCCCAGCCGGGGGACCGGACACGGAGACACGGCAGGAGCCGATGGCCCCAGGCCTTCCACACTTAGCCCGGGGAGGGGATAAACGCCCAGGGGTTCCTTTGTTCTGGGCCCCTCCTCAGAGGCACCAGCTCAAGCTGCTGGTTTGTCACTGCACTGTGATTGAATTATTTTAATGGTTGGGACGCCTGAGACTCTGCTATGGGAAACCTGGGCTCGATCCAGTACGGAAACCTGGTGTGAGTGTGTGAGTGTGGGGGGTGTAGCTGGGAAGGGGCCTTGGTCCCAGATCAGGTGGTGCAAGAGTGACTGCCAGAGTGGCTCCTGGATGGTTGGACAGGGAAGTTTCCTTAACACTACATCTGTAATCAATTTACGTACATTAAGCTAGTATCTGGCAAGCTACTATTGGGCTGATTTTGCAAAAATAATTCAGAGTGAAAATTAAAGAAAGCTCACTACAGAATACTCAGATCATCATACAAACATATTCTTTCTTCTAGGAAGATAAAGTCATACAATTCAGATGAATGAAAACAATTATGAGTTGCAAAACACTACAGCAGAAACAAATTCTGCAATAGTTAGAAATAAATAAATGCTATGTTTGAAAGAAATAGGTCTTTAAAATGCGGTAAAGTAAATTAGAGTTATTTTCCATTAATTTATGTAAAAGAAAATGCTAGGAAAAAAAGCTCTTAGAATGAAGTTTAGCTTTTTAAAATACAATCAGAAGTCATTAATATTCAGCTGTAAACTCATGACCAAACTTAACTGCATCTCAGCTCATTCCCCAAAGAAAAATCAAGATTCGGTATCAAACATTTTTTCATACTTACAAAGGATAGAATGATAGCATTCTATTGCCTTAAGTTTAATACTGATAAGGAAATGCAGAAACCTGAAAGAGAACATTCTGATACAACCAGTGTCTCTCAAAAGGTTAGATGAAGTCCAGAAACTGAACTGGATTTGCTGTTTGGCTTTCCTAGACAGGTTTGTTTGGGGTTTTCAGTCTATTTTTTCTGGGTGTGAATTTTTTATCAGTGAAATACTACCATCAGAGAAGTGCAACTATATAAATTTAAAGAATCCCTATGTGATTAGACAACAAATGATCCCCACCTATATGCATTCTCCATAAGAAAGCACAAGAAACTAGAATGCAATGTATTTAATGAAAAAAATATATCTTGAAGTATCATGGAAAACATTTCCAAAAAGACCAAGAGGAGAATTTTCACAAAGCCCACAATACTTCTGCAAGATACAATAGATTAGAGTGTTATCTGAAGTATCATACACACATAGTAAGGCACATAAGAAGAAATTAGGTAAATAATCAGTAATTTAAGTATTAGACTTTAGAGTGGTAAAAAAACTTGAGGTCTAATTTTCTGCCCTGAAAGATGATCTTAGCAAAAATAACTTCTTAAAAACTTGAGAAACCATCCTAGACCTGAATATTTTCCGTAAGACTGCAAACACTTAATTATTCAGAGAAATGTAAAAAATTATTTTAAATCAGGACCATTTTCTTGTTTTATTTTCTCCAAGGTACTACTACACATCCCTTCATAGTAAAAATAGGACATCGAACTTCCAGTCCACGGTCAAGTCAACCTAATTCTCCAATACCACATCTTGAAGAAACTTTTCAAATATCTTGTATTCCACAGAGAGAAAGCACTGCCTTTTCTCTAATAATTTAATCTGTAATAACAGCACAGACTTTCTATTTTAATAAACAAGTTATTTGTAAAAATTTGCCAAAGTATGAACACACACCCTGGTAACATAAATACTATTTAGAGCATACTCACAGTTACTGTTTGCTTTTCTTCAAGAAACCCGAGCACTATTTCACATTGAAATTAGTGTTTAATCTGCACAGAGTCCATTTACCATTTCATTAAACATACTCATTTGGCATATGTAAGAGCATTTAAAATTTTTTTGTAAGGCTGATTTCAAACAAAGGCTCAAAGAATGTTCTCAAAATATAAGTAGGAAATTTGATGATAAATATTGTTGCTTAAGCTATTTCACAGAGGACTCTTTCTATGGACGACATACTTGCAGCTAGAATCAGAAAAAATCATCACTTAATTCTTTGTGTATGAATGAGGTTTTTCTTTTAAGAGACAGAGTTGGTCACTGCTATCTCAGTCTCTATTTGAAGATTTTACTAAACCATTATGCAGCCTTAAAGGGAAAGTTCACAGAAAATTCAGATTGTAGATTTTGAGAACGAAACTCTGAGATGTTGGTTTTCTCCAAAGTCATGATTGTGAAGCTCAATGAGAGCGTGAACTGCTTCCTCCACAGAGCCCAGCTGGATAAGAGCCATTTTGCAATCTTTCCTGAAGTACAATAAAAACCATTATTAATCCTAGCCAACACAGAAAAGTGACATAAGTGGTTTTTTTCTCAGCCATATCAAACACACTGGACACTTGTACAGCAAAAAAATCAGAACTATTTATGCATCTGCTAAAATGTAAAGATAAAAAAACTACATAAATTTTGCAAATCTATGGCTTAAAGCCACGTCATTCTTTCATTACACTGGACTTCAAAAAGCTAGATCAAAATAAGGCTTGAAGACCTCTAAGAAGTACTGGCATTGCCCATATAGATGGGATTATTCTAGCAGGTATGATTGTACTAAAATAATGCTGCCAAGTAACCTTAATTAATGTAGAAACATTGTTATCATTGTCATCTTTTATATGGCATTTTACATCCACACAACTTGCATTTTTTCAAGAAGTGAGCAGTTACTTTCCTTAATCTTATTTTACTTTGAACATACATGGAATGTGTCAAAAGGCTGCATATTTTTAGTTTAGTTATGCTAACACAGTATTCCATTTAAAGTTTTAAGATTAAAAGTATCATAAAATTGGGATACGTGTACAGCTTTTTCCTATAGCTATATATACGTGGAATCTTGCCTCTATTTATATATACATAGAAAGTCACAATAGAGCAATTAGCTATTTTCCAGGATGAAAGCTTGCTTAGCAATTTTACAAGAGAACTTACTGAAAAAATTTGAAGCCTTTCACAGTAGATCCTTTACTTGTAAAAAGGTTCTTCAAATCATCAACAGTAACAGAAGGCCTAATTGAAAAAAACAAAAAACAAACAAACAAAACAAAAACTCGCCTCAACTTGTAGAAGGGGACAGAGTTCCGTAATAATATCAAGATCTCAGTTTTGGCTTCTAAATTAGTTTTTGCTAATTTGTTCATATTTATCTCCACCAATTCAAACCATGTCAACACTTCAGCCCAAAACACTCGTTTTTTACTCTACATTTTACAATCACATTGTGCTACAAAAATATTTTAGACACATTCTATTGTTTTTCATCCAACCTTGTTTATTTCTCCGTTAAATTCAGATTGCATAAAAATCTCGTAAAATCTTAAGGAATACATTTAATCTTGCAATTTGTGCAAATGTGCTCCACATATTTTCAATTTTCAAAGGTTTTCATTTTACTCAAAAAGCTGTTTAACTCAAAAAGTTGTCTTATAATTTCTTTTCTTACTTGGGCAAAATGCCGTAGTTTCTTTTTTTCCCTCCCTGCACAGCTGCCTAACAAGAGAAGCCTGTAAAAACTTATGTTTGGCTGTTACTCCATACACTGTTCACAACATTCTAGACATAAAAAAGATTATTTCAGTCTTAAAGAGCACGCTAAATACTTTTTTCTTTCTTACAACTTGCTGTCCACATAAGAGGTCTGATTTCTGTAGAAACTATTCTTTAAAAAGTGTTAGAATTATTAAAAACTCTATCTATATTAAATAACAACGAAAATGGTGAATTTGTTGTCATGTACATTATCTCAAAAAGCATGTCTTTAACCTTTGTGAAAATTTGTGACACACAATTTAATATCTAAAAAACCAAAAGCATACTGTCAAGAAAATGTAAACTAATCAAAACTCAAAGAAGGTAATTCATTCAGTTATCCTCTTTGCAAATGATGAAAAAGGGACAGTAAAAGGATTCACTTATTGTTAATTACATATCAGAATGACCCACAGCAGAACAAATTGTTAAAGGCCAAGGAAAGAAAATTAAAGACTTTGTCAGACTTTGTAACTTGACAACATAACCTAAAAATACGTGTGATTTCCAAGGAGATCACACATGTAGATACTCACGGGATGTTGGAGAGATGCAGGGTGGCAGATGGAGGAAAGATATTTTGGAAGTTCTTAGAGCAAGGATTCTTAAAGCGATGTAAAGGGCTATTGCTATAGTCCTTTGTAAGACCTTTGTCCTCTTGTCCCATAGGAGGAAGTTGAATTGTCTGATATTTTGAAAAAGTAGCATGCATGACTCTTCCATAAAGCCTCTGTCCATTCAAGTAGTTGATAGCTAACCAGTGGAAATGTAATTTGAAAAGAAATTAATGGAGAGAAAGAAAAGACAATTCTTTGAATACTAATACTTTTCTACTTAGTGTCAGATTCCACATTCTGAATTTAAACTGCAACTTCCACACCTACCAGGTAGGCTATGTTACATTTCATTTAAAAAAGGTATAAGGATGTAATATAATCTCCAGTTCAAATGCCAAAAAATTGTAAAACAGCAGTTCAATACAGAACAGTTGATTATTCTTGAATAGCTAGATATATGATAAATTACAGGAAAATTATATAATGTATTATTAAAATAAATGACAAGAAAATTTATGTTTTAATTCTAATATTTACTAGATCGAGATTCACAGGACCTTTTTTAAAAACCACTAGGAGTATTATCAAAGTTTGTATGTAATTACGCAGCACAATGATGAATTTAATTTGTTTACACTTGTCACTAACAGATGGCAAATTCCTCCTTTCTATCAAACTCCTGTTAGCTTGAAGCATAACTGTGCCTTAAAAATCAATACCTGTTTGAGCCTGGGTTGCATCTGCCATCTGAACCAAAGCAATTCCTCTGTTCTTAAACATGATCTTCACACGATGCACATCACCGTACACACCTGTGGAAATCCAGAAAGGCATTTTTTTCAGAGCACTACTGTGAAAAGCACGAGGCCAAGTCTGTTTCTTTTGACTAACATTAGTGTTACAAAGAATAATCACCTCATTAAACAGGTTAGTTAAAATATTAGTATACGGAGAGTTTCCAAGTTTGTGTATTATTTTCTGAGGCTCAAAAGTGGAGGAAAATCCCCAGGATCCTAGTCATACGACTGCATGTTTATGTTCATTTTTAAAATAGTGCAACAGTTGTCAAAGTCCTCTTAACTGAGGTGTATTAAAATATTACTCTGCCAAACATTGTCCCCTGCAACTAACGTACAAGCCAATTCTGTACAGCATTTCCCCTGATGCAACCTCTGTTTTTTCATCTTACTTTGCTTTCCCATTTTTTGTAGTAAACAAATTGGACCACACATTGAAATTCTTCTGACATTAACTGTTTTGCCATTTTGGTACCTGTGGCTTACAACTCCTGACTCAACTTATTGCCATTTTAAAACCAGTGCATTCTCTCAGTGCATTTTCTAGACATGAACAGAACAATGGAGTTTGAATTAACCAGCATGGGTCAGATAAATAAAAAGAAACACTAGTCCTGTCTCAAGGTATATTTGACATATCTTACCAAATAGGATGAAAAGTCCATAAGGTGTGATGGCCTGTTTAAATGATAAAATGAGTATATTATTTCTAAAGCCATGCAAATAAAGACATCTATTCCATAAGTGCATGGTAAACAAAAAGAATGGAAGAGATACTGCATACTAATACATAAACCTGTCTCTCCAAATCCATTCCCTGCAATAACCACAGTCTCTCTCGTTAATAAACATTTGCTATGCACATGTAAAATATGTAAACAAGCTAACACTTCAGCTCATGCATTTTCAACACTCAAGACTCATTCTGTCATGCTGCAGAAACTATTAATATTTTAAGTAGCTTCATTATTTGACATTATTATTTGTAAGCTAGCAGCTCATTCCCTGAAAAAAAGAAAGACATTAGCTAAACTAAAAATAAAGCATTAAAGAACTCCTTTATATTTTGTAAACAACTGACAATACCAACAAAACTAAACCCAGTTGCTTGAAAATGTGTTTGCTTTCGTCTTCGGTTTTCTCCCCTTCCCCCTACATGGCCACGACATTTTAAAGGGTGACACAGAGAATTTAACTGTTTATGTATGAAGCATATAGAAAGTGGTATTTAAATTGTATATTCAATTGGAAGCTGTGAACAGAAAGCTAAATATTGAAAGGAATTATTTTTCTTCAGTGTTTCTCAATTAAATTCTTGTGTGCTAAGCACCACAGAAGATAATTTACACTCTAATACAGCCAAAATTTTTTCAACTGAGGCAAAGGTTTTGCCAGTAATGAGTACTAAAAACACCTGCACATCAGAAGCACTCCTTGCACTCTCTAGCCCTATTCCTTCTCAACTCAGCTTCTCAAATGTGCATCAAACATACCTAAATTATTCAAAAATGGAAGACATTTCAGCCTAAGTGTAAGCCCATACCCATTTATCATGAGCATTTAATAGCAGAGAACAATCAGTGTAAAATTTAAATTCATCAAGAGTGTATTCTTCTGGCCCAAGTATTTTAATTCAGGATGAATCTTCCTGTTTTAAGAAGAAATTTCTTATTCAAATGAGACCGCAATATTTCTACTTTAAAAAAAAGGGGAGGCGGGGGGGGTGAATGAAAGACAAAACCAGGTAATTTAAATGCCATGAAAGAATGTTTAAATGCACACTGAAACCCTGCAACAGGAGAGAAACAGAAACTGAAATAAGGTCAACCAGATTCTCTGTGCCGAGAAAAAGAAGTGGCAGGGGTCAGACAACCATTACTGAAGGACAAGTGTTACTGAACTGCCAAGAAACAGTATCTTAAAAGGATAAAAATAAGAATGTATAACAGCATTAATTTCCAATAATTAATGCTGTTGTACATTTTTATTTTTATCCTTTAAGAAGTTGAGCATTACTTAATACACTGATATTGTATCATGCATTATAGGACTAAGTTCTACATGAATTCTTAGCTATGATTAGTACTATGTAAAGCATCAGTCCTAGGAAGAGCTCTGACCTATGCTTCACATATTCTTAAGAAGTACACTCATTTCACATTCAGAAAATCTTAGTCAGCTGCAGAAGGCACACCCACAGCCATCATCAAAAACTCATTGATATATTGAAAAATCAAAGAAAAAGTGACTCGTCTTACAGACCTACCTACAGTTGTTTTTTTGATGCTTACTGTGAATTTGGCTGTTAGTACAAAAACAGAAACACAATTACTTAAAGAAACTGGTGAACAGATTTTTGAACCTCAGAATATGAAAATTCCATTTTGTCAACAACTTCTAATTCTAACAGTTTTACAGTTAAGTAAGTGTATTGAGAGTGTATAACAAGAATTTTACATCGCTGCAATAGGACTGCTTATTAACAGTCGAACAGAATTGTGTTTTAAGTCATGGTCCTGGTAAAGCTTGATTTTGATTTTTTAAGAAGATGTATATTGCTTTTCATTAAGCACTGATCAGTGTTTGAATAACTTGAGTAAGATTATAGACCAGCTTACGTCATTTCCACTATGAAAATAACTTTCCAAGTTGTCCTTGGTAATTTTACTACCACCACATGAAAAAGCATCTGGTGTGGTACTATGAAAAGTGACCATGTGTACTACTAACTTTTAAAAATAAATGTAGAGTGATGTCAATAATGGTGTACACCTGTGTTCTTTTTCTTCAATCTGGAAAAAGTTGTAAAACTAGAAAGATCTTACACGTGTTTAGAAACATACTTGATTTGGCATGCTTTTATTTCCTTTTCTCTTCCCTCCTTTCCATCTAATTATTTGGTTTTTAACCAATGTAATGAAAAATTCTTTGCCTTCTTTACAGACAAAACAGCACAGAGAATTCATACTAACAGAGATATCAGTAAATTATCTTATGTATGTTGTTTATATCTTCAAACATTTCTTGTATTTGGCCACAGACTTCTCTCCAATTATTAGCTACACTGCTAACATAGGGTTCCTGAAGTATTTTGTGAAATTGTGTTAGAAAGATTTTCACTGATGACTGGAGTTTTTAATATTGCCAACTACCTAAAATGAGTATAGAGCTGTCCTGTTTTTTATATTATCAGCATAGAGAATTCTTCTTATTCCTTCAGCTAATGTCAGTTTGCAAGGATTCTGGCAGTTGGTACAAGGTGACACTAGCATCAGTTCCACCAGTCAAACTTACTTCAGGGTTGAGGTTGCTGACTAGTAAAACAGAGTTTCCTGGAATACCAGGACTAGTCATGTGTCCAGGCACTGCTGATGTAGTGACCACAAGAGGACCAAGTGCTCCAGGAACAGGTGGAACAGAAGGACCTGGAAGGGTATAAATAGCATCACTTGACATCTCAAAGTGAAAAAGGAAGAATACAAAAGCAGGTTATATCTGGCAAAAACATTGGTATTAGATTTAAAAATGCTTTTAAAGAATTTAGCTATTACTAGTATCTGACCAATAAAGCAGGACGCACATCCCTTTTCAGAAAAGAAGAAATATTCAGCTACACAGACCCAAACAAAAGTGGACATAAATTGCAGCCCAAGAAAGAAGAAAAATAATTCAGCATAAAAGTTTATCCTGTGCTAGAAAGAAAAAGATCACAGTCTAAAAACCTATTTCTCACTTGATAGCCAGAAAAGGGGAGACTTCCCTTTATTTAATTGAATGTCATAGCAGTTTTATGGCTCTTCGAAAAACAACTCTTAATTTCTTCTCTTGCAGGTAATCTTTATCATGGCATTTAAATTCTTTGCTTATTGAATGATAAACTACATCAGTATATGTTTTTTATTACAGAAACTTAATTGACTGAGTATGCATAAAGAAAGAGAATTACAATTACTCAAATTAATACAGTGTTCTGATCGCTATATTAAAAAAAAAATTACTGTGAACAGATGTGGTCAGATGGGCCACTAGCCATAACTACAAACACCACATTTTTAGAAAACATGCTTACCTGCACCTTGAGGAAAGCCCACGGTTGGGGCAAACCCAGGAGGCCCTGTATATGATGGAAGGATGGTATTTTGGGTGGCTAGAGAGAACAGATACATCTAATTAAAGCAGATTTTAAAAGTTTTGGAAAACAGAAGAGATTTCAACTATCAGAATCAGCTACCAGTGTTGCTATTTTGACTTTATCTGTAATTCTAGATGTTTATAAAACATTTGGGATAAAACTCTCATTGAAATACAAGATTCTATGTTTTACAAAGACAATTTTTAGCCACTTTTGAAGGCAAATATTCTGGTCAGCCTCAACATTACTCTCTAAAATGAAGTCAGGGTAAAATGTAAATTAGACAAGTTTGAGTAAGAAAGCCCAGCACAGATAAGTATCCATTAAAGTTAATATGCCTGTGTTCAATGGTTTTTATTCACACAATGGACATATATTCTAGACATTTTCTGCAAGTAAATATAGTCAAAGATGTTTTGCAATGATGAGATATAACTCCTGAATACTTCTAAGACCAGTATATGCCAATCAATACAAATATCTGCAACTAATCTGAGATTGTGAATTTTACTAGCTGCTGAAATGCATGAAGTGTATATACTCTGTGTTTTAACGAGATGTACTTTCCCAGTTTGTGTAACTTTATAAATAACCAGTGTTTTTTATAGATCCCCGGGAAATCATAAGCATTAACCAGATTTGGAATAGCAACATATGGAGACTCCCAGTGTCAAAGATAGCTCAGTGATTTCCACATTAGTATGTGGTTAAGTGCTACCAGAATAGCACACAAAGCTGTGTTCTAAGAGGCAGGCAGATGCAAGCGTGAGCTGTGGATTTGTTCATATGTAAGCACACACCTGATTTTAATTTTTTTAAATGGGGCATGTAATATCAGAAAACACATTCTACAAGCTTGGTAATATGTCTGTTTTAGTACCCAACCTCCACACCACTGACTAAAATAGAGCTACTAGCAACGGTTATTGATAGGGATGATACAATACCATAAGAAGTATCTATTATGGATGACAAAAACAAATGGAACAGACACCACAGATCGAGTATTCATGAATAGTGCATCACATTACACCCCCTCTTATCTGTGGCAACAAAGTGTCTTTCATACAAAAAACTGAATACATTTATCACACCAAAGCAAGTAAATACGTTATTGAAATACATGCACTGGTGCATTATACTGACAAGTTCTGACAATATAGTTATTAATCACTTATTCACAGTCCAAGAATGGTAATGGAAACATTAATGAAGAAATAGATCAAGAGCTTTTATTCTGCCAATTAAGACCTGCATGTTGCACCCCGATACCAAAATCAGGAATGTAAAAATTGTCAAAAGTGATCTAATGCAGAAAGATCTGGAACACCATTTTTTTCAATTCATGTCTATCAGCCTAGCTTTCTAAGCAAGCTCATTCACATATTTCTGCTTACACCCACTGGACGCAAGAACTCTTTAAATACAAAATATGCACAAAAACTGTTTGTTTATAGTGCACTATCTTTTCCACAAAAAGCAAAAGAAAATTTAAGAAAAAAGAGAAGAAAAACAAGTTTCAAGAGCAGCTCAGTTTTGCTATTAAATAACTTCAACTATACAGAAAAAAACAGATTTATCATTCTGATAGTTATCAGATTTATCTTGTATTTCTACATCAAACCTACATCCACAGTAGTAACAGGTAGTAGAAGTACTCACATGACTTAGAACATCTTTTCCTCATGTTCTGTAACTACGCCTCTCAGAACATGCCAATGACAATATGTGTATGTTGTCATCACCGACAGAAAGGCTAGAAAGCCTGCTTCTCCCCATCTACAGCTATTTTTTATTATTTTTTTAAAATCTGTGCAGCTTCTTCACTGTGAATGCACCACAGACAAATTTTGGTACAAACATCAGACTATTTCAGCACTTCTTACTCTTACAATAAAAGAAAACAAGGCTTCTAGCAATGAGAAGCTTGGAAGAGTGAGGGGGAAGATATGGAGAAGTGTTCATGTGTTGTTCTCCAAAAACATAGTTACTTCTGCCCTACAACAAGCAAGTACAAAAATAAACTACTCTAATTGTACTTTTCACGTCCACTGACATTTTAAGTAGTGCAAGTCTAATTAATTAGAATGTATTAGACCTGTTACAGCACATTTCTATAATGCTGTATGGCAAATTCCACCCTCCTTCTGTGCCCCAGACTATAATGACAGTTGTTCATTACATAAAGATCCAAGGCAGCAGTAAAGACAAAAGTCAAGCAAGTAGTGAGTGCAACTCACTTCCTTATTCTAATTTAATCTAACTAACTCAACTATCCAAACAATCAAACCAAACCCAGTATTTGACACAGCTGCCACAGAAAAGTAAAGGAAAATAGGAAATTATTCTCTCATACTTTTTAGTGTGCTAATCAATTGCACAGCACTTAGATACCTATTTAACAGCTAAGACAGCTCTTAGCTGTGTATTAGTGCTAATCATTGTCATTAGAGAGAGAGAAAAATAGCTAAATTGCTCCAATTGTGTTGTGAGCACTTCTCCAGTGTCACTTCAAGCAGTCTCCCCTATGCCAAAGTGATTTCTAAAATTTAAGAAAATTTCTTAAATTTTATCTTTTAGAAGATGACCACAGACATATATAAATAGGTATAGAATTTTGAATTTTCTTATAGTTCTGTTTCTTGCAGCACACAATTATCCTAAAATATCAAAAAATAACCCTTAAAAACACTTATTTTCAAGCAGCTTTTGGCAGCCAGTGTCAACTTCTGATGACTTTCATTCTGATATGCAGTATTTACTACATTACCTGTACCAATAACACAATTTCACAGCATTTTAGTAGTATTTCGCAGCTTTTTTACAACGCTTTAAATTTGCCCATGAGTATTCCTCATGTTATTGTTTCAGATATTCATTTATCATGACTTGGACTTCATGCTTTCCATACAAATTTTACTGGACCTAACAAACAGAAAGGTATGCAAAATGTACCCTTCTATGAACTTGATACGAAGCCAGAGCATAAATGCAACATAAAAGTTATGATCTTAGTGTGTACGTAGCACTAGAGGTGAAGGTTTCTTACCAAAGGGAGTAGGTAAGGATGTCTCCACGGTTCGCTGGCCATCACCAAAAGGAAGGTCAATGCGAGTGAAATCTCTACTTTTGTCATTGTTGTATTTCACCGTTAGGTTAGTAAACTTGGAGAAATCAACATGCAGAGTGCAGCACCCAGTGTAGATACTATGGCCATCCAGAGACTGAAGAAAAATAATTACATTTTCAGAGATAAAACACATTGTGACAGCCACCACTATAAGTTCATATTTTTTATTGCAGCCTTTCAGTACTTGAAGGTGGCTATAAGAAAAATGAGGACAAATCTTTTAGAAGGGCAGGTTGGGATAGGACAAGGGGTAATGGTTTTAAACTAGGAGGGTCGATTTGGATTAGCTATATGGAAGAAGTTTTTTACAATGAGCATAATGAAACACTGGCACAGGTTGCCCTGAGAGGTGGTCAATGCCTATTGGACAGGGCTCTGAGCAACGTGATCTAGCTGAAGGTGACCCTGCTCACTCCAGGGGATTGGACTAGACAACCTTTAAAGGTTCCTTCCAATCCAAACCATTCCACCATTATACAGTTTTCACCTTGCAATTGTATCCAAACAGTAATTCACCTTCTGGTTTTAAAGTCCTCTTTTTAAACACCAAGTAGACAATTATGCTGCCACTATCCTTACCTAAACATTGTGTGTAGAGTTCTAGTGTAGTCCAGTCTAGTAGTACTGTATCACCTTGAGCCAACTCGACAAAACGTAGCATTAAGCATGACTTGACTTCTGTATTTCTAATCTTACTTCTCTCCCACTCAACATACAATACCAGATGTTAATAGGAATACTAATTTGGAAATTTTAACTGCATGAACTGACCCTTACATGCGGGACTCTAGTAAAGAATCTGAAGGACAAGTCCTGTGAGGAGTGCTGGAGGGAGCTGGGGTTGTCTTGGCCTGGAGAAAGGAGGCTCGCGGTGACCTTACTGCTCTCTACAACTGCCTGAAAGGAACTTGTAGCAAAGTAGGGGTCAGTCTCTTCTCCCAGGTAACAAGTGACAGGACAGGAGGAAATGGTCTCAAGTTCTGCAAGGGGCATTTAGACTGGATACTAGGAAAAATTTCATCATCAGGCATTGGAACAGGCACGTGTCAACATCCCTGAAGGTATTTAAAAGATGCGCAGATGTTGTGCTTCAGGACATGGTTTAGAAGTGAACTTGGCATTATTAGGTTTATCATTGGACTCAATAACCTTAAGGTTCTTTTCCAATTTAAGTCCCCACACCTGGGCATGACTTCAAGTGAAATAACAGAGTAGATGGACTCTATGCCCAAGAACATCAGAAGAAGTGGTGCGTAATTGTTGTGGGTGACGCACTGTGGCAGCGAAGAGAGGCATCCATCTGCTGACCTGACCACTGGTCTTAAAAGGTCTCTAGTATGCCTCTCTGGAACTTGAATCACAGGTGTCATGAAAAGATTACTAAGGCTTTTCTACACATCTGACTATTTATTACCTCCTGTTCCCTTTATATGAGAACTAATGACGACTTGGATGAAGGGGCAGATGCCTCCTCAGCAAGTTCACTGATGTCATAAAGCTGGGAGGAAAGGCTGATAGCCCAGATGATAGCAGCCTTCAGAAGGACCTCAACACACTGGAGAGGTAAGAAGAGAAAAACTGTCTGAAATTCAATGAAGGCAAATGCTCTGCAGAGAAGGAGCTGGGGGTCCTGGTGGACCACAAGACGCCTGTGAATCAGCAATCTGTCCTTGTGGCCAAGAAGGCCATGGCATCCTGGGCTGCATTATGGAGAGCATTGCCAGCAGGTCGAGGGAGGTGATCCTGCCCCTCTACTCAGCACTGGTGAGGACACATCTAGAGTGATGTGTTCAGTTCTGGGCTCCTCAGCCCAGAAGAGACATACACCTCTTGCAGCAGGTCCAGTGTAGGCCTACAAAGATGATCAAGGGACTGAAGCATTCAACAATGAAAAGCTGAGGGAGCTGGGCCTGTTCAGCCTTGAGAAGACTGACAGGGAGTATTATCAATGATTTTTGTTTTGATAGACTTATGCAGGTCTTGGTGTATATGCTACACATTTGTTTGCACTTGATGATAGTGTGCTGTCCTCTTAATTAATGAGAGATGTCAAAGCTATTCACATGCAACAAGAGTGTTAGAATGATGAGAAATCACAAAGGTAACAGTCAAAATATTCCTAATGGCTCCCCTGTCCCTAAGCAGGGAAAACCCCCCCACCAAACAAACACACAAAATCAAGCCGAATACACTACACTTACCATTTTGGCATAATATGCGTTTGTTGCATCAGCATATTGGAGCAAAGCTTGAAATTGATTGTTCTTATAGAACATGACCATCTTCAAGACAAAGCCAAATTTAGAGAAAATCTGTTAAGGAAAAAACATGGGCTTTAAGAAGGAACGAATAATTCATGCACACTACAAACTAGCATTTAATATTTCAAATAAATTTTTTAAAAACATTTCTGTTGTGAGAGCTGAACAAAAATTGTGTGAACTCAGAATTTTGTTTAAGGTAAAAAATATAATGGTAAAGATGGGAAAGAAGGATAAAATTTCCTTAAAAATTTAGAAATGTCTAATCAAGTAAGAGCAGAGAAGGACAGTCCAAACAGGCACTTGTCCAGTGTCTGCAGAGAAATTGTGGATAATGAATCAGAGCTGAGATTTGAGAAATGGACTTTCACATCATTGTGGAAGTCATGGAATCTCAGAACATGTTGAGTTGGAAGGGATCCACAAGGATCATCAATTGAGTTCAATTCCCAACCGCGCACAGGTGACATCACAAGTGTCACACCACGTGCCTGAGAGCATTGTCCAAAGGCTTCCGGAACCCTGTCAGGCTTGTCTGGGGAGCCTGTTCCAGAGCCCAACACCCTCTGGGTGGAAAACCTTTTCCAATTCAACTTAAAACATTCCCCAACTCAGCTTCATGCCATTTCCTCCAGTCCTGTCACTGGTCACAAGATTGAAGAGATCAGTGCCTGCCCCTCCCACTTCCTCTCTGAGGAAGCTGTAACTGCAGTGAAGTCTCCCCTCGGTCTCCTCTTCTCCAGGCTGAACAGAACAAGTGTCCTCAGCCACTCTCCATAAGGCTTCCCCTCCAGACCTTGTACACTGCTGACTCATATTCAACTTGCCATTGACCAGGATGTGCAGGTCCCTTTCCACAGTGCTGCTCTCCAGCTTCTTGTTTTCTAGCTTACACACATTCCCCTTCACTGTTCCAAGCTAGTTTAAAGCTCTATCAACAAGCCCCACTAGCTCCTACACTAGAACACTTTTTCCCCTCTGAGAAAGGTGCATCACATCAGGTGTCAGTGGAACAGGTGCTGAATAGATCATCCCATGGTCAAAAACCCCAAAATTTATTCAAGTACACCACAGAACCACCCACTGACCAAATGGATCTGTCTATTTCTATTGATATTATTCCTTGTGGCTGGAAGTCAGTTGAGATGGGAACTGCAAACTGCATTTCAAGGTATCCACCTTTATGTTCTGTACATTAGACAAATTCTGCAAATCTGTTGAACAAAAATACAACTTAAGTAGTTGATGTGCTTATTAAGACCCACAGCCTAAATTAGAAAATGAAGATGAAAGAAGCAAGACAAAGACCTAGATTCGAACCTACCCCTATGCTTTATAATCAAATAGTGTTTGATTTATTGCAGAAATACTTTTAAAGGTTGAATTCAAATATATATTTATTCAAAATGAGAGTGTGCACTACATGAAGATGTCTACACAAAATCAAAGCCACAAAGAGTGAAGACAAAAATAAAGCTAGGATATATCATGCAAGTGCAGAAAAAATACATCCAAATTAACAGTCAAAGAGGAAAGGTGAGTTTGAGAAATACTATTAGTTTTCAAACAAACTGTTAGAATCAATGCAAAGTCAAGAAAGCAGAAACCCCTGAGAAATATTAAACCTGCAATGGAAAGAAAAGCCATAGATCTTGCCAGCCCCTTAGGCCTAGAATCAACGATACAAGACTCATATCCCAACCCTTTGTACCCAGTTTTTCCATCTCTCAGAAGCACGATTCTAATGCTGCAGTCATCATTTAGTCATAGAAAACAGAACAGAAACTTTTTCACAGTGATTTAAAATTAGTCTCTGAGTTCCTGTTCATAAAGCACTTCCTCTTAAGAAAGGCCTAAATACAGCTTCTCAACATAAACTTTTCCATGTTTATCCAGAAAACTTAACAGACCTTTTTAAGGTAATGAAATTTAATGTACTCCTTCCTGTTTGACTTTAAACCTAAACACATTGTATATATCAATTTTGTTTCTGCAAAGAAAACACTGAATTTTCAGCTCCTTATGATAAATATTTTAAGGTGAATTGTGGTTAAAAAAAGTTGATTTCTTGACAAGCAAGACAACTTACAAAATACAATCCAAGTATGGGATGACAGCTTGCCTACTAGTGTTCCATAAGATGCTATACTTGTCACTGAAAATACTCATTCCATTAACCTCACCACACAGAGGAAAAGTTAGATTGTAGCTATTGGGCACAAAGTGATACTTTAATTAGAGGAGATTGTCCCCTATTAAGAACTCCAAATAAGATCCCTTTTCAAATATTGCTGAATTTTCTAGATGTATTAGAAAAGCAGTTGAGTGAGGGCAATTCAAATACTGAAAATACAGCTGTGCTGCACTGAAGTAGGCTAAAATCAAATTAAAGTAAATTAATATAAATTTCCTCATTGCTGTTGTACTATTAGAACTAGCACAGCTCCCTTAACCACAGGAGCTTGTTCTCAGGTTATTCTGAATGCAGTAATAATCCTAAGCAGCTGACATAGTATTTGCACAGGTTCAGTAATGAGTGAAAGGTTTACATCAATACACAAAGGTTGAGATCAAATTGCTACATCTAAGGGACAACTAATATGTATACTAGTTAATCAATATCATGATAGGGACATACAGAGAAACGGAAAATTTTAAGAGATAAGAGGAAAAACAGAGTGTTGCTGAAAACAACTATTGTTTGAGATAGCAGAGCAGGAAAAAGTCTTCCCAGGCTGCAGGTTCTTACAAAATCATCCCAGTTATTTTAAACTGTACTATTTAAGAAACCCATATGTGGGGCATGTTTTTTTTACTGCATAAATTAGTACTAATTACAAGAGCTTCAAGTACGAAAAACTTCGCAATATTTGGAAAATATCAACAAATCCTCTGGATGCAAATAAGTAGTCCCAAAGTTATTATTTTTAAACTCAGAGCTTTCAACAGCATAGCCCAAATACCTAGCAGAAGTTACAGTAATGTCTTTCAGAACTATAGTCTACCATTATTCTAGGCTTTCAGAGGTAGTCAAATGTCATTCTAAAGATGAACAATCAAAAATATTTGTCCAAGCAATTTGCATATTACATCACTTGCACTAAAATAAAATATAAAATTGAATATAAAACGCTAAATATAATGGAAACTTCAAAGGTTACTCAGCAGAAAGAGTGCTAAAATATGGGTTCCCATAACACTCATATATTCAATATTTCACTAGCTCATCATGAGAGCAGAGATAACAGTTCAAATTTGCTGCTGCTTCCACAGCAAGGAACTAAATGAGACAACATAAAATTCTGAGTATAGAAGCCCTGTTTACTTGAATTTCATTTATTCAGAACTACTTCAAACCTAGATCCCTAAATTCAAGAAGTAATTTTAAAGAGGCAGTCCTCATTCAAAAGTTTCAGGTACCACAGGTACTTAAAAAAATTTATTAATGGATTTACAATAGCAACATTGGAACAGATTGTGACTTTTTTAAGCAATCCTCATTACCTGATACAGGATGTCTAAAGTGATAGGGTAAAAAGCATTTTCAACAACGATTCGAAGAACAGAACTATAAGTTGGAAGGACCCCACCTTCAGCAGCAAGAGCACTTGTAATACCCAGGTTTCCGTGCTGCACAGCATTCACACCTTGCAATGCAGCTTGGGGTCTCTGAAATTAGGTCATAGCAGAGAGCACAATTAATTTACATACAAGTTATTCATACTGAAACAAAGTTCTCCTAAATGAAACGCACATAAAACGTAACTTCAAAAAAAAAAATTCCTTCATATTATTGATTCAAATCCCACATTAATAAATAAATCATAACTCCTATTTTCCATGCTCCTCCCTTACAACTAGTCAGTGTAATTCACAGACTTACAGCTGGGTTTTTTCTAGTTGAACCGCTACTACTTTGTAATATCATACAGACATGATTTTGCTTTGATTCTGTAAACTACAGTCATTCTAGACATTTTTCCAACAATATTGTTGATGACAATATTATAATATTGTAATAAACTAACCAGACAGCATACCAGAAACTATTTGCTCTGCTTTACTAGGAGTTCATTCTCTTCAGGAACTAAAATTTGGTGGGGATAAGCTGAAAAGTGCACGCCCTACTCTTCTTTCAGAGTCAAGCAATCAACCACAAAAAATAGGTTTAAATACCACTCCTCAAACTAGAATTTCTGTGATTACACAAGTCTCTACTCTTATTTTTCATGGGCTTTCCCCAAAAAGGTCTTCATCCCTCCTGTGAGTAGCAGCACTATGGGGAGATGTTCCTTTCCAAATGCAATATTGTTACCTGAAGTCATGTCCCAGCTACTCAATTTCTTTGGAAGACAGACTAAACAGGGCACATAGCACATGTTACCTAGTTTCAGAAAAATATAACCCTGCAAAATAATCTGTACTTCAGGCCTCAGCCTAGGCACCAGGACAGTAACAGTATTCAGCTGCTCTTCTAGGATCTCTTTAAAATGTAGATAAAACTCAAATAAAAGTGCCAAACAGCTTATTTTAAAAGTAGACAATGCTGTTATAGAACAAAGCAAGTGCCACATACCAAGTTGAAAATACTTGGAAAGAGACCCAAGGAGCCTTATTTGCAAATACACATATACTTTTCCTGTGGCTGTTATGCAAATCACATTCTTAAAACAAAAATTGTGTTATTTTTTTTGGTTTTGCAGATAAAAAACCAATCCAGCACTCCTAAATGAGGAAAGAGCCAAGTAATATTTACCAGACTGACAAGCTTGCAAGACTTCAGTGACTTTTGTGTCCGCACAGATGAATGATTTATGCCCAAATCATGCCTATCAACATTCTTACAGAGAAAAAAAAAATCATGATACACACATCACGGTATATAATTTACGTATCTAAATGGTAGGTCAATTGAAATTCATCCAGAAATCCAAAAATCCAGTATAAACCCCTAGGGTACTCTGCTAGTGACTGGACCCCAGCTTTATGCCACTGGTCACAACCATGTTAGCCTTCCAAATCACCTCACAGTTCAGTTAACTAGACTGTATTAATCAGTTCATCTATTGGGATGTTATTGGAAACAACATTGGAATACTTGCCAAAGTCAAGATAAACAATATCCTCCTGTCTCATCCACCAAACCAGTCACCTCACCATAAAAGGCCATCACACTGGTCAGGCATAACATCCTTTTACAAACCTATGCTTGATTATGACTAACCACTTTCTTCTCCTTAGAATGTTTGGACACAGTTTCTAGAATGAGTTGCTCCATTCCTTTCCCAAGGACCAAAGTAAGGCTGATCAGGCAGTGGTTTCCCAGATCTTTCTTTTGCTCTTCCTTGTTTTCATTCCTTAAGATAGAATAAGGAAGGATTTTCTTTTTTCTAGTCCTCAGAAACTTCTTCCAACTGCCACGACCTTTTCAAGATTGTACAGCGGCATTGCAATGACATCAACCAGCTTCCTGAGCATTCACAAGTGTATCTCACTAGGGCCACAGACTTTTTGTTTATCCAATTAGTTTAAATGATCTCAAATGTGATTCTTCTCTGCTTCCTTCATCAAGATTTTCCCACTGTTCTCATGTGCTTGGTAATACCAAGGGCAAGTCTTAATCACTACAGGCTGATGATAAGACTCTCAGCGCTTCAGCCTTTTCCATCTCATTTGTCCCTACCCCATTCAGTAGCAGGCCTACGTATTCAAAAAAAAAACAAATAAAAATCTTATTTCTACTGCTGATAAACTTCAAGGAATCATACTTGCTGCTTTTCACATCTCTCATCAGAGACAACTCCATATGGCCTTTGACTTTCCTAACCATATCCCTGCATGTTCAGATAATGCTCTGTAATCCTCCTGGGGCACTTGTCCATGATTCTGACTTTTCTATGCCTCTCTTTTACATTTAAACCCAGTCAGGAGCTCCTTGTTCATACAAGCAGTCCTCCTGCCACCTTTGCTTGATTTCATGGTTATCATGATGAACTACTTTTAAATGAGCTCCTCCACAGTAATTTTACAGATATTGAAAAGCAACTGTCTGTAAGAAATTACTGAAATTATATATATCAGAATTTGTCTACTGGTATAGTGAAGAGTAGCCTGTTTATTTACTAGTGTTGTGGTTTAACCCTGGTATGCCACAGAACTGCTCAGTCACTTTCCCGTAGCACAGTGAGAGAGGGAATTGGAAGAATGGAAGTGAGAAAACTCATGGGTTCAGTTACAGACAGTTGAACAGGCAAAGCAATAGCTGCACGTGCAAGCAAGGCATAACAAGGAATTCCTTTACTACCTCTCATTGGCAGAGAGGTGTTTAAACATTTCCAAGAAAGTAGGACTTCTTTGAGCATAACAATTACTTGAAAGAAAAAGGCCACAAGCCTGAAGATCCCTCCTTCCTCGTCCTTCCCCCAGCTTTCAATGCTGAGCCCAACATCATATGGTGTGGGACATCCCTTGGGTCAGCTGCAATCAACTGTCCCGGCTGAGATCCTTCCCATCTTCTTGTGCACTCTCACTGGCAGGGCAATGTGGGAAACAGAAAAGGCCGTAACACTTTCTGTCACAAACTGCTATGAGGAAAATTAACTCTGGCCTAGCCAAAACCAGTACACAACTCATGCAATGATAGCCTTTTAAATGGAAATATTATACTTACAGCCTGATAATGTTGATTGTCAGTCCTAAGTTCTTTGTAATTGGAATACTGAATATAAACCGGCTGATTGTGAAGGTGAGGTCTACCTGGAGTGTAGTAGTTCACCATAGAAACAGCAGCATCTATGGAAGCCATTTCCAAAAATGCCTGCAACCAATACATAGCTGATTTCAATGCTGTTTTTGTTTACAAGAGAGAACAAAGCATCATTTTTCCCAATTTCACTCTCACTAGAAGAACAGTACTGATTTGCTCAGCATTAGATTGCAGTTGTGTGTGCATGTTTATGGGGCTGTTTTATTCAATTTGTGGGTTTTCTTAGAAAGTTTTACATTGTAAGTACACTATGTCATTTAAGAAGACGTGGAATAAGTATGACATATGGGAAGCAATGCTGCCAAAGATACCACACTGCTAATCACTTTGTTAAATTCCTGAAACTAAGCATTATTACCTAGGTAGCTGATATGCATACTGATTGTAGAAGTTGAAACAGAACATTAAACATCCATCAGTTTATGCATAGTATCAATCCAGCTCAGTGCTCTAGACAATTTTTTGAATGAATGCTTACTATTTTTAGGATTTCTGTGTTTCTTCATGATGCAAACTACTCTGTCACATCTAATAGGATTAAACAGATGTCCAAAAATTAACATGCATGTTAGTAATTTAATTAGGCAGGCTCTTTGAAGACATACATCATCATCAATAGTCACAATGAAGTTCTTTATCATCTGTATGTTCTTACATAAAGTGAATAAAATGTTTATATTATTAACAAATTTCTAGTTCATTATTTAATCCAAAAGCGTATTAAAAACTTAAAATAAATTTCATAACATCCTTTCACATTTAAAAATATGAAAATCTTCAGCTATCAATGAAACATTTAGGCATTGTTGCAATCATTTCAGTCAAGCACAAGATCAAAGTTATCATAACATGACCCACATCTTCAGCGTTGCTCTAGTAAATGAACCATTGAAAACTACATACCTGACCTTTTCCTCTTAGCATCAAGAGATTGGTTACTTTGCCAAAAGGGAGACCTAATGAAATGACTTCTGCTCCAGTAACACCATTTGGAATTTGACGGATATGAAGGACACGTGAAGGGGAACATGGCAATCTGTTTCCTTTACTTTGTTTCTTCTCATTATCTAAAATATTTTCGGGAGGGAGACAGACAAGCAAACAAGACAAACCCATTGCACAGTGTACATATCAAAACCTAAAGGAGAGAAACTGCTGCCTCAGCACTGACATTGACTTAGGTATAGCCCTCTGAATCTTAAGCAAGACATTTCATATCTAACAAAGGGACAGTATAAGACATCATCAGCTATTCCAAATCATAATAGTAAGTGGATGGTGTGGTATGTTTGGCTTTGCTTTGGAATTGTTTGTTTATTTTCTGGTGATTTGGTTTTGGTTTGCTGATGTTTGGCTTTTCTTTTTCTTTTTAAATGGAGGTCAGTAACTTTTCCCCAAATGCCTATATAAGATATTTAGAAAATGTTAGTTGCATAGAAGAGAGGAAAGTCATAATTGGGAGGTAATACATTAATTTTTCTTTTATCACCAGCTTACCTTTCTGTGACTGAGTTGCTAACTCAAGGTTTTTATTTTATTAAAGAAAGCCTACTGTTCCAAATTATTTTCAGTTTTAAAAAGTCTTTGAAAAAGACAGCATGAAACCCAGACAAACTCTTAAGTCTTACACTTTGACACACTGCCAGAAATGGGGTTTTTTTTGAACATATGCCTATTTGGATCCTGTAAGTGACCAATTTGGATTGGTAAGTGACCAATGACTATATTACAAGGACATTACTCAGTATTCTTGAGAGCAGTTTTAAGAAAAACACCGCATCTGGAACAGGCATATTGTCATAGAAGCAGTTGCAATGGAGGCAAGAGAGATAGTCTTAACACCTAATCTGTTGCATTTAGCCTTCCAAGGAGAAACCCAAAATATTGGGAAGAAATTTCTGTATGAGCTTTATAAGAAATTTCAGATTTTGCTGTAGGTTTTGCATACACGCCTAAGGCTGAGAACTGGTTCATACAAGTAATTCTGGATCAGGACGTTTACAGAGGGTCTTTTTATTAGTGAAAGCCTGTAAAATTTCAAGTTGGATGGTCAAAGCCCCAAGCATTCCACACTTAAAAATGCTCCCACATGCAAAATTGAAAAGTCTGTTATTTTCCATTAAGAAATTTTAAATGGCTTCATGTGCTCTGTATGCACTCTGAAAAATGTGAACTTTAAGACAAACATGAACATATTAAAGACATATGGGTACCAAGCCATGATAGGACATATTACTAGTGAAGTCTAACAATCTATTTTGTTACTTTTCAGGTTCAAAATGGACAAGATGTCCTTGACTTATACTAAGTCAAGGAATGATTGACTAAAGAAAGCAGGAAATGAAGCCCAGTATGAATTTTGCCTTTAGTTCAATATGAGAGACTCTAGCAGAAGCAGTACCTTCTGGGTTCTGACACCTTGTCAGAGGTGACAAAATAGAGCTAAGTGGCAAACTATTGAAATGCTCCTTTTCTTGTGAAACTTTAGCTAAGTTACTAAATGAGCAATAAAAGCTAGCACATCTCAAATACAAAACCTCATAGTTTTTTAAACCATGCTTCTTCATCCAGCTGTGGTTTCATACTAATTTTGATGCAGAGTGATAACCAACTGTATCTTCCAGCATCTAAATTTCAAAACTGCTTCAACAATTCTTTAAAAAATGCCAAAAGTGATCACCTTTTCTGAATTTTACACTCAATTAAGTAAAAATAAAAAATGCTTTCAGACAGACAAAAAGAAGCCTTATGAACATTATTGAAATTTGATTCCTGATGTGAAATGGGAAGTTCATTACAATCCCAGTTCATGACTGGTACAAATGTATTCCCTGAGTAGCCTGAGATGGAGAGGTACACATTTTAGATATGTGACCTACCAGACCAAAAAAAACCCAAAACCCCAAACATAACAACAACAAACAAATGCTGGAGCTGAAGCAGCTGTATTAGGTAAAAAGATGTATTTTGCTAGATATTATATTTAATTTTATATTCATATAGTTATTAATGAGAATGTCTCCTAATATATCCCAAAAATTCCAAAACACCTCTATATTATATTAAAGTTTAATATCATTTAGGCATCTTGGATACCACTGTGAGGATCAATCATTGCACTCTTAATTAATACTACATATTTCAGTGATTACATTGCTGAGCTGTAAGTTAATGCTATTTCAAGCCAAGCAGAAGCATTTGGACATCACATTTAATTGATCAGCATAAGTATCAACAATCTGACATGTGCAAGTCAAAGAAATCAAAAAGAAAAATCTTCAAGTTAGCTCCCCAGACTCCTTCTTCTTCCCCACCAAAAATATAGCAAGTCTTAGATACTTATCAAGAGGTCATCTGCTCTGTCCTTTGCCCTGATATAAAATAAAATTATTTGGAAACCAGTGTGACAGGCAATTGTCTACGTCATGATTTAGTTAATTTATTTGACAAAGTTAATTCATGTAACCATTGGTCATTAACACTCTAAGTATACCTAATGCTGAAAGTAATACTAACAAAAGCACTAGCCAGTTTTCTCTCACTTTCAACTTCTTGTCTGATCTAAAACTTCAGGTAAACATACACACTTACTGTATCTTTCTCAACACACACACACAAAACAACAAAGAAAAAAAATCCAACACAGAGAAAGAACAATTAAGAACTTCAATTTTTTTTTAATGTATACCTTTAGCTGGAGTAGAATTGCTCATGGTAAAAGGTCTGTTACTGACACCAGAAGCTCGTCAGGACCACACTAAGAAATAAAAGACAAGATTAATAGTACAAGCTGTTACAGAGAAAGCTCAATATAAAAGTGCAACAATTCCCTTTACTCATTCTTCCCAAGAACACCGTCTTCCTATACACATTATCCACTATTGCCAGGAACTTATTTTTTGGGAAAAACACGCCAACAACATAACTTTTTCCCATGTCTCAAGAAATTAGCAAATTCAGCTCGGTTAACTTCATACTTAAATCTGTCCCACTACAGTTCACTTCTTAAAACACCAAGAATAACAAATGCTTATGAAAAGAAATGAGCTGGCTGCAGGCTCTGGGTCTGTAATACAACATTACTTCCACAAATGCACAGCCACACAGGTAAAGTAGGCATTTGCAACAGGACACAGGGGACCTTGAGCAAAACTAATTTGAGACATATTTAAACATACCTATGACACTTTTTAAAAAAAACCTTGTTTTCAGTACATTTTTTAAGAATACATATGACTTACCATCAAATTCTTAGGACAAAGATCAAAGTATTTGCTTAAAGAGTACTAACAATTTGAGGCTCTAATTACCAACAGAAAAAGTTTGAGTACTACAGATCCTTCATTCAAAAATCAGCATCTAGCTGCCAGTTACATCTATTTACTCACTAAGACTGCTGTAGTATTCCAGCAAAGCATCACCTTCAAAATGCCAACAGGAAACAAGGTACCACAACACCTCTGAAAGTTAAGTTTCCTCCAACTTTCACCACACTTTTCCACAAAAGCAGTTTAATGTGAAATAGAGACCAAGGGAGTGGTTCTACAAGATGGAATATGTTGATGCAGCTTCCCACCACTTTGGTGGAAGGAGAGGTTCCCATTGCCTTTGGTCCAGTATTTCCACCTGCACAAGAACTGTTTATCTTGTACCAACTCCAGTGCCCAGGAGTTTTCCTATGAGTATAATCAATTCTCCAGCCTGCCAGCATTCTATGCTGAGTTAGATTAGTTATTCAGCTGAAAGAGAGGTTGAGAAATGGCAGGATCCACTGCAAAAAAATGGGTAAGGATAAGCCATCACGCAAGCTTGCACTGGCTGCAAAAATACTGCTCAGAGTACTGGTTTGTATGGAATCTGTGCTTAAACGAGCAATTAGGTTCTCTTCATTCTTGTTAATCATGTGTTCCTGTTGCTTCCCTAGTGCGGGGACACTCATTCACAACAGAAGGCTGTGACTAGGCTAGGGTGCTTAAAAACCTTTTCAGCCAAATTTAGCTGCTCATGAAGGAGCACAGGTGTTAGTGTGGGATGGAAGTAAAAATGAGTGTGTTCATTCCTCTCCCGCAACAGTAGAGACTTATTTTTAACCATGAAACTGCATCTTAACAGTATATTTAAATACAACATCTAATTGTGGCAAACAGCAAAATAATTTTTACATTAAGAGAACTAAAAAATATAAACCCTGTATTTGAAAGAAATTTTAATTAAATGGTTACTAGATGTCATGCAAATCACACTGTACTTGCACGGATGCTAGAATGTAACTAACATGCAATATTGATATTAATTTTCACTTATTAGCAGTACATTGAGTATACCAGCACTCAATTATTGCACCTAAAGTGCATATTTTGATTGCAAAATGCATATCATACTAATTAAACAAAAGCTGTATGTGCAAATGTGGTGGAAAGTATTAATGTGTGTCTTTTATTACACCAAACCTTCCTTTTATGTACTGGAGGGCAGGAAGAAAAACCACTTCTGATGTAACTCCTGTTGTGGAGGCTATAATTTGGTTTTTAATTTAGCATTTATTCCACAGAAGAAATCTCTGCATATTTCCAAAAGACTGGGAAAAAACATGGTGTATCACCATGTCCAACATGTATTCTTACAATTTCATATTTAATTTTATATACACTGATATTAAGAGCAAAACACCTTAGACATTTTAAGAAGAAAATATTTTCCAACCTCTTCCATTTTTAGTACACACACAAAGAAACACAATTCAGATGGCTGCAGTGACCTATGTTACAACGCTCTGCGCTGTGGACGCTGGAAAAGCTCTCAGCAGAGAGATCTCCCAGCTCTCTGCAGTATTCTGTGAGAACCTTGTCTTTCTCATACAAGCCATGAGAAACAGTGAGACGGTTTTGTAAACGAGTTCTCTATCTTAACACCTGCAGCTTGTTTTCCAAGTTTGTTATGGCTCTTTGGGAAAATGTTTTGAAATGGGTGTTGTAGGGTTTCACCAATCATGTCCGAGAGGTGGATGGTCAGTGACCAATGCCCCTATGCCATTTAAGCTAAGAGATACAAACGGGTCTGTAAATTAATAAATAATTCCATTTCTTCCTGGATCATGTCCATGTCGTTTGTCTGCAGTCCCCGAGGAGCAGTGACACCGTGCAACTGGCCTGTATCTGTAAAACTGAAGCTGTAGCTCACTGCAGCACACAATGAACTGCTGCTCCAGGATGGTGGACTAAACCAGCTTCAACAGGAGAAAAATGATACCACAATTACAACCTTACGCCATGACATGTGCCTGTACTTAAAACTGACACATCATTCAATCACTACATCCTACCACAGTTCCCTAGGTTTTGCTGTTACGCTGACAACCATTAACGTGCTACAGCAGCCAAAACACATCAGACCCCAAGCTCATCACTTATGCAACTGTTCTACTCAGTTTAATAAAAGATTGGCAAAGCTTTGGGCATCTTAAAATACAGGGTACTATCGTAATTTCAAATGTGTAACTGTCTTCATATCTTCAACCTGATACAAGGAATATTTTAAAATTAACATACTTCTAACTATTTTTGTGTTTAATAAAACAAAACAAAAAAATTAAACATTAAATCAAGACACTGTAGAATAATTGGCCTGGTATAGGCTTGTTAAGTCTAGAGCCCTGACTACAAAACTTAGTTTCTTACAGAAGAATTTAGAATCTTACAAGATTTTGATTATACTTTCTGTTACTATTTAAATGCTCCACTGAAACACTATTCCGATTTTTAACTTTTTATATCAATACTAAATTACATACCTACCCATACAATTACAACACATTTATTAACTGTAGTGTGCCCCTTGGAAGGATGTAGTATAAGAAAACTGCTAGGAATGCTTTTTTTTTTTTGCAGGTGGCTGACCAAGGTTTTTCTCAAGTACAAGACTACTAAAAAGATGCCTTCATCATCTCCTTAATTAGCTAGCTTGTAACTGATAAGCCTTCTCAGTCATTGACTGAAAGCACAAAAAAAACCAAATGCAAAAACATTCTAGAGGAGATTGCAAAGATAAATTGACACCACGACAGTTGTACAAGTTGCAGTACAAAATGAGTATGTTTGGAACATTCTGGATTAATGAAAAATATGACATTTGCTTCTTCAATGTTTCCCCAACTCTGCTCATACAGAATCCACGAAGAAATTACAAAATTCCAGTCTGTAAAGACCGTATGCTCAATCTCTTTCTTCCCCACATAGAGGTGAAAGAGATACTTTTAAAATACTTTATAACATGAAGCATTTAACATGGTGACAAAGATCTGCTACAGGCTGCTCTGGTAAAAGGGCTTGCAAGGCCTTGAATGCTGAAAAAGTCCACACAAGGGCGTGGTGTGCCCTAGATAATGTCTTACAAAATTCTTACTGAATCTTTCTACAGAGGCTAGAGGGTCCTACCATGCCCCTAATTCCTCTCTGTATACAAGTTTTCCACTGGTTACTTCTTAGTTATTCCCTATTCAAGTCCAGCTGAGAAGCAGTCAAAAGAGCAGCCAAATCCTACTTATAAAGCTACCTCGACATCCTCCCTAGTCCACACTCATAGACACTTAACAAGCCCTACTTTAAGCAGGGATGTGAGTTCATCCTGCCCTCTTGCCATCACCACCATTTCAGTTTTCAGAGTACAACTGTGTGGGGTAAGACAGCTGCTTAACCTCAGCAACTGCTTGCTCCGGTTCTCTGTGAGGCCACACAGTGAAAGTGAACGGGCAGGCAGGACAGGTCACCGTGCTGCCGAAGCCCACCCTGATAAACACTGCTTCAAGCACAAAGCTACCTCACAGACAGCTGCATCTGCCTTCTGAGTGTCAGAAGGACTATACCATTTACATGGTGAATATTCCTTCTTTCAGACCTGTGGTAAATGAGGTAAATGGAATTGTTCAAAACAAGGACAGCTACCAAACCAAGGCTGCAACATCTCCTCTATTCCTGCACTCATTCCACCATTCAAAATGCATTAATCATCTCCTCACATCTTAAGACTGCTTTTTTTACACCATAAGACTTTCTACCTCTCCTACTTCAAGGCAGCATTTTTGCATTTTTTGGTGATTATTAATTGGTGACAGGTAAGGTAAAAGCACTAGAACAGCTACAGCTAGATTAAGTTTATTTTTTTCCTTGAATTACTGGGTGTGAACCAGAAAACAGTTGCTTAGAGAGCTTAGTTTCATTTTGGACATTTCTTTAAAAACAGGTAACATTTATAGAGCCGAGTAAACAGTCCTGGAAGAGGCCTCTACAAAGTGTGCCACGCAATGATGGGTAATGAAACAAAGTATTCTTCTGTACCTACCATGGTCAGTTTCCCTGGCTAAACAAGGCACATTAAACAACTGACTACAGCAACAGGCAAACGTCCTGAAACTACTTCAGCTGTTCTATGATTTTTTAAATTTTGATAGTAATTTATGCTATTGATTCTGCAATTCCAGTATAAAACGCACTGCATTAATAGCAAAAACATAAAACAAACATCTGAAACTCAGCAACTCTAGGTTTCTAAAATCTTACTGAGTCACATATAGTTGGAAACAGAAGATTAAGTCTAGTACTGCAAAATCCTTCTTTAGAACATGACCACATGTTAAAACTATGGCAGGTATCTATTTAGCATTACTTCTGGAATCAATTACTCCCGTAAACAATCTTTTAATTTTTAAAAAAGCTGTAAGTAACACCCTTATTACCCTCCCCTCAGCTTTCAACTGCAGTATTTTCTTCCTCTCTAATTTTCTAGAAGTCGTGAATTCTCCAGTACAGTTCAATTAATTAGAAATTAGATAGTCCCAGAGAAACTTACATCTGTATTGATGGTTTTCTTAGAATTTAGCTAGTCATCTTTCTATGCTATTATTTTTAAGTCAGCAATAAGGAAGAATATGATCATAGGTTTTATTATGAAACAGCTTTTAAGAGTACGGGCAATTTTAAGGGAAAAGAATTCTTTCAGAAAGTACCTCTCTCCATGCATGTAAATTAAAACTGAACATTTTTCTATCAGATTCTACACGGCAAAACAAATTAATTACTGTACCCATAAGGGCAAACTTCAAAACATGACAATTTCAAGCTATACCAGTGATAAACCATTGTTATATTTCAACTAACTGTTCTAATACATACTTTATTATTTTTTATGAAATCTGACTGTGAAAACAAAAGCTAAGGGTCACGAGAAGAACAAAAATTTCCATTATCTTCTACTTCTGCAGCAATGTCTCTAGACAATTGCTATATTCATTTACTCTTTGTTCCTCTGTCATGTTTGCAAAGGAGATGCAGCTCCTACTTTTAAAATGGGGATTTAATGTGAAGTACAATGCTGCTGGTGCCAAAATAAAAAGATTTCAAAGGAAGCAGAGGCAAACTACGGGAAATTTTAAAACCACATATTTGTATTAAAATAAACTGACCTTACATAGATAAAACTTACCACTTCAGTAAGTTGAAGAAGGAAATTATAGGCAATGATCACAAACAAGCAAAACTCCTTTCCTCCACCATAAGGGAAGCCCAACACAGGCTCAAGCTGCTGATCATCAGTCATCCTAGAAGCACTGTCTTAGCACTGACAGCTGCTTTTCTGTAGGCTTGAATGCTCAGTGGCTCTGCCAGCAATACAGCTTGCTTCACTGCCTCTGCTGTCAACTGCTGTACTGGTAACAAGGTACTGTACACTTTCAAAGACTCATGTAACAGTAAATAAAAGGTTAAGAGAAAAACATTATGTACTTTGCATTTATGCTAGATACAGGGCAAGAACATAAGGAAATAACATTTTCCTCTTGAAGATGCAAAATATGCAAAAGCAACCTTGAGCCTGTGATTATCAAGAGCTATAACATTAGGAGTGACAAGTTTAGTTTTTCAATGAATATAAAATATGCATTTTCATTCTAACAGTCAGAAATACCTCCACTTAGTATGAAGGCTTTAAGTTCATCCAAAAGGACAATAAGCCATGTACCACTTCAAATATGCTAGAGACCCAGCAGGCATCATGACACAGAGGCAGAGCTTTCTTTGAAACTGTCATCAAAGATGATGGCTTTTCTTTGTGATATCATCACTCATTTACAATTTCCAGTAATATTGTTTTCTGACACTATGAATACAAACTTACCTAAAAACAAAGATCGGTGTCTATGCTTCCTAGCTAGTTTAACCTTTAAATATGTGAAGATTAAGTTTTCCTCGTGAGTTAACACAGGTTTTTCGTTAAGAAAATTTACTAAAGTTACTGTAATACATTCCTTTCACATGTATCTTTTTCAAATTATCAACAGAACACTCAACGCAATCCTTACTAAAAATCTTCCTTCTAATCCTTAGCAAGCAATTGAATATGGGAACATATCTGTAAATAACGACTATACAGAATGAAGTCCTGTACAGACGAAGATACTTAGCTTTATATTTAAAGGTTTTATACTTGAAGTCACTAATGTATCTATTCAATGCCGTGCTGTGTAGGGTTTTGCATCATTTTACAAGACCACCACAAGTCCTGCTCTAAACATCCAGGATCCCAAATAAACCACCAGTAAGCTGTCTCTCTTGAATTTGGTCAGAGAAAATTTACATAGCCTTATAAAGTACCATAACTGGATAATCTGATTCATAATTTATTATTAAAGATTGAAATTGAGCAAGAAGTACAGCTGAAAGAAACAGAACAAAACCATGACACTGATGCCAAACAATATGGTAACAGCAAAACCCAGGAAGGGATATAACAAAAGAAGCTGTGTGTGTGAAAGGCTATAAAAGAGAGTCTTCCATTCAAATCAACTGCTAAGAGATCTGTAACAACACTGTATTAAAAAAAAAAATTAAAAAGAAATTGAAAGATGTTAGCAAATTATGCAAAGGTAATGGTAAACACACTAAAGGAAGAAAGAAAAACACTGTGATAAAAGTTAAAACGTGATGAAGTGTGGATTATTTTCTTTCCTCTTGCAAAGGAAACAGTTTAACTTGCACACCATGAAGAAAGAGAAAGAAAACAACTAGCTGGATCACAACAGCAATCAAAATTTCTGCAAAATTGCTATCTGAAGCATCCCTTTTATGTGATCATTTATGTCATCATTCATTTTAAACTCTAGTTCCTTCTGAAAACAGAAAAATTCATGAACAGAATTACAGGATACAGTGTTTATCAGCAGCTCTACCTTGCAGCATAAAAGACATCTACTTTTGTGAGTTTGATTCCTATTGTTTTGCAGAACTAAATATACACAGCTTAGCTTAAGAAGGGGAGAGAGAAAGGGGCGGGGAGAAAGCTCACTTCCTATCCATCCAAAAACCATCACAGATTCTTAGGAAGATACCAAAATGATTTGACACTCAACTGATCATTTAGCTTAAAAGCATGAAACCACTTCATCTAACTTACAATTTTTCAGAGCCTTAGAAATAGTTTTACAAAATATTTTCCAGTCTGAACTTAACTGTGACTCTCTAAAGACACATGTTCTTAACTGTATGGTTTTTGACTATTGAATTTTCAGCTTCAGAATTAAAGATTTCCTACACAAGAAAAGAATGTTTAATTTGTTTAAAAGGAAAATTTGTATGCACTATCAATCATTTAAATCTAGGACTAAAAGCTCTAAGAATTGCACACTTGGAGTCAAGAGTTTGGAAAGTAATAAAAGTCTGTTTGATTATGTGTTTCACATAAATTAAGTATGATCTGAATAAGCTCTTGTTCTAGCAGATGAAAGATTTGCCTCAAGATCAACAGTAAATTTAACATTTCTATTCACAAGTTGAATTTTTAATTACTTCTTAATGCTTTCTAGGCGAGTAGTGTTGTATGCAAGGAAAACACAGTCACACCTATGAATCCCACAGTTCTTGTCCCTTCTGTCTCATGTGTATTTGGTTTCCTTTTTGCTTCCTTAGCAATGTTCCTGATCAGTTTGTCAGTCTAAGAAACTCTCTCACACAGTGGTCCATGTTCCTTGGGCCCATCTCCGCTTCATCTTTTGGAACAATTAGTAATAAACTAGCCCCTCTAAGGATCATCCTTAAGATGAAAGCTTCCATATTAATACACTAGTTGCATAAATGAGGGAAAAGTCATCATCTCAGACTGTTGGGAGACTCAGAAGATAGCACAGCATCAATAAACCCCTATTTTTGTTTACATTTGCCCCAATATCCAGAAAACCTGCATCTTTTGTTGAAATGAATGCTTAATCTTTTCAGTATACATGGACAAGTTCTCTTCGCTTATTCCTTCACGGAAATATTACACCAGCCACACAGTCTGAACTTTTCCTTTCAGTTTTACTTCACAGTAATATATCCTCTAACAATCTTCATTTCTTCCACCTCTGAATGGAACACACAAGTTAGTTGGTAAAAAAATTGTTTTTCCCTGATTAAAGTATACTGTGAAGTGATTTAACAGTAAAACATACAACCAGCTATGCAAGAAACACGGTTCTGAGAAGAAAACCTACGAAGCAAATACAACTCCTGAATTTTATCAATTTTTAAATCCATGCACCCTATTAACACTCTGCATTCTATAAAATACTGGTTATTAAACAAATTACCACCTTTGGAAAGTCCATAGTTTTAAATTTCACCATTTGGCTGAAAACTGAACGACTAACATTTTTCAGTCTAGGACAGTTCAAATCTAGTCTTTGGATTGCCTGCTTTGAAAACTCTGGATCCTGCTGAGACACCACTTTTTTGTGTGTGTGTGCGTGTTCATAGTTGCTCTCCTTGTATTTTAAGGTACACACTGAAATAGCAATCAGTACCATGATAAACAGCTGCTCCAAGAGAACATAACATTGTTCATAACATGTTCGGCTACACTTTTTACATACACATACTAAAAATACCGATTTTGTACACAAAATAGATGAACCCTATGTGTCTTAAATATAGTTAACAAAAAAAAAAAAATTCCTAGTGAATTATAATGTTTTTACTTAAGGATTCTACACCAAACACTGCATTCATTATCCAATCCTCAGCCCTACAGAGAGCAACCACTATACAGCAAAAACAAACTACATAGAGCAGAGGCTACAGAAAAACAGTATAGACAGGGTGACCTTTGCATTTACACAGAAGTCCCATTACTGTACATACATATAAATATACACACATACAGTTGAAACCCATTTTATGTGATGGCAAGACAAAAATTACCATAAGCAAACTGATTTCCCTATAGACAGTATGTTATAGAGCATTGCAGGAAAGATTTAGCAATGAAGAGTTATTTTCAAGTTACTTTCATATTTTTAAAGAATTTAATTTTACTTTCACACATTTGTTTTCTATTTTAGAAAACCGCTTTTAGAAAGCAGGGTTGTACACAGTAGAAGAAAATTATATAGAATTTTCTATGACAGAATTTCAAACTAATGACAGTTAAGACAACTCAGTTTTTCTACAAGGTTTTATTACACAGAAAAAAAGTTTCTAGCACTGAATTAAAATTAAATCAAATTAAAAATGAGTATATAATCTACTTTTGAGTTCAAGAAGTTTCCTTCACAGAAACACAGTTTTGCACTACAGCTTTCACCATATCCAAGGTCATGTACTGTGCACTGAATAACTCCACAGTAATTACTTCAACATTGATTGTGTTTTGGGAAAGGACAGATAACTGAGATGATGGGGAGGGAACAGACGTGAATCTAGAGTATTTTTCCTGGTAACACAAGATCAGAACAAACAGCCTGCCTGTACCCATGGAGCAAGAAAGACAAAGTAGAGACTACAAAATAGAAACAAGTGAACTGACAAATCAAAAAAGTAAGAAAATGAATGCTGTATCTTGCATAATAAAATGAGTAAGTGAACCAGCAAAAAACCTACAGAAATGGAAAAAACCCCATACAGAAACAAAATCCTAATGAAGCTGAACACAGTCAGGAAGACAAAGGTGGCCTAAAAAATCCAAGAGGGATTACATGTAATTTATTAATTAAACTAAGTCACCTCTTAATGTTACAAATCAATCAAATACTTGAATGCTATATTCTTTTCATTTTCAGTGGTCTTTGAGATCGCTGTACCATCATGCATTTCATGCTGACTGCCCAACAGTACTGTTAGTGTTTTTAGCACTAGAAAACACTATGGTTAAAAGCCTGAAGACATATAGAATCATATAATCATTTAGGTTGGAAAAAACCTTAAAGATAGGAGAGTCTGTATCTCAGTGTTGAAGCATAATTTACACATTCAAATGCAGCCCTTCAAATATGTTATCACTCTGGAAATGTACAAAAATGTGCTTTGAATTCTCGCTTCAAAAATGTTGTCTTTTCCAAAGTATTGCAGTCTAGGAACCACCTAGTAAGCTGGAATCAAAAGCTGGAGCAATATTCTGAAATTTTGTCACATCCTTCTCAAGTGCCACTTCAGTTGTAGCTACCATGCAATCTACAGACACGGAAAGTGTTACCATTCCCTGACTTTGCCATATGGTCTGATCCCACCCAAAGCAGACATGGTAAGATTTGATTTCTGCCTGTATATGAACTGGATTTGGATCATCCTGATTCCTGTCATTAACGCAATCCACCTTCCAAGAAAATAGTAATGTGTTATTTAAATGGTAAGATCCTAAGAGAGACCACTGAGCCCACCATACACTTGTGCACTTGTGTGAAGTATGTACACTTCCACAGAGCATACATATGCAAACACAATTATGGATCCTTTGCTTCTGCTATTCACTGTGCAGAAAGAATGATCTATCTTCTCCTTGACTTTAAATGCCATTGTAATATACCATGTCTTTTAATGAATAAGAATGGCAACAAGTTAAATTACTAGTAGTTCAGTGTGATTAAGGAAGTTAACTGCAAAGATAATGGTCGGTTTATTGAATCCTATGAGCATTCATTCCATTGGCTTTCACAAGAAATTCAGGGTGCAGTTTCCTGGTCAGTTTAAGCTGATCTGTGGCTGCAGCGAGCAAAGGCAGTCATGTCATTTCTCACCCTTGTGTTTTCAAGGCTCTCACTGCAGTGACTAAGAGCTGCAAGGCAGCATGGTACCAGAGTAATTTAATTTACCATGCAGTTCACATATGACAGTTGCTACCCTATGAGGGAGGTGCAGAAATGCGCTGTTGAGGATGGTGCTGCTCTTTTGGCAGCAGACCTGAGTTTGAACAACTTCAGCCAAGAGGGAAACAGCAAGAGCAGGGAAGAGTGGTATCAACAGGAGTAGATAAAATACTTCTTGACCTACCGACTCTGCAAAGCAGTGTCAAAAATGCTGCCTCCAACTCCAACGTAAAACTCACATTCGCAGACCTGAAGAAATAGGCACAATTTTCACATGCTGAAATGAGAAAAGAAGAAGGAAAAGAAGTCTCTTAAATATAGCCTTTCATACAAAAATACGCAGTACAAAATATATACAATGCTCAAAAGCAAGAGCACAATTACATGGAACAGTTAATGAGTGCAAAAGAATTAACAACTGTACCTTGAAACAGCAACTGTAGGCATAATTTTATGACATAACTATCTCCCATCCTCATGTTTTGACACAAGATTATGTTTAATCAGGATTTCCTTTAAAAGATAGCTGACGAGCACACTTGTGCTTATCACTTAATACAGGATTAGTTCAGCAGAACACCTGATAAATACTCCCTGGTAGAACCCAAATCAACCGCTTATCTCCCCAGATGGGGTACACAAAGCAGACTAATTTTCTTGACTACAGACCAAATCAAATGAACAGAAATTTGTCAACTGCTAGGGAAACTAGGAGATTTATTTATATTTTGCTATTTTCATGATTCTGATTGTCCATTTCTGATTATATCAGATAGTAGTAGTAAACAAGTTGTGAGTGAACAGCAAGCTCATAAGGAAAGGTAACTTCATTCATGCTAGGCTGTACAAGTACCAAACTCAAAGTGGATTAAAAACAGGTATTTTTAAAGTAACTACAGGAAAAAGCAAACTATGTAATTCTATATAGAATATAAATCAATAAAAGGCTTCTGAGCCAGAAACCTATGGATAATTATATGGGAGTGGTTGATGATTCTTTAAAAGCATCATCTTCCAGAATTCCAAAGTGTTGTTAAACCTGAAGATTTAATCTGGTACAGGAATGACTGAATTTAACTTGAAAATATAAATACAGCTGCTGTGTATTTTCCCCTCTTACTAACCCACAAGGAGGCCACTAACCTCAATTATAAAAACTCATAGGTCTAGGTACATATCTGGTCTGCTTTTGGTAGTCAACAAAAAATTACAGTTCACATCATTCTGGTTTCTTTGAATTTTATCAGTTTAACTTGAGTCACAGTTTCCTGTTAACACAATAAAATTAAATAAAAAGCCAATTTCTTTGACATAAAACTAAAATTCTCACAGCTTTCTACAGAAATTTTCTGATCGAAATAAAAACTATTTCTCTGTGTTCACTTTTACATATTCTTACCCTCACTAAATATAAGGTTTGGATCTAAATTAGCCTCAGCATCCCACAGAAATAAAATAATGCCTCTATTTCATTTCTGCATTAATGCAGCAAGGAAGTGTAATTTTTCTTATTTTACTTTTTTTTTTTCACATTTTTTGATTAAGTGCCCTTGAAAATAAGAAACTATGGGACAGCTTACAAAAGCTTTGGTTTTACTTTAGGTTTACTAAGGCAGTTTTAACCAACAGCTATCTTAACAGCTTGCATTTTCAACTAACAGTTTGGAGATCACCCAACGAAATTCAACTCTCAGAAGGTATTTAGCATCTTCTGACAAAAAAAAAGAACATCCCCACATCACCCCAAAACCCTAGGTCTTCCAGAAGTGTCACAGGCAGCACTTAGCATCTCAGAGCATACTCAAATTTGCACTTATCACCAACCACCTGTATCTTCACCAGAACAGATAAAAGGCTCTACTTCAGAAAATGTCTTTAGAAACACTCAGCTGAATCACCTTTAATATGTCTATAGGCTTTGTTTTACTCTTTGAAAAGGAAGTTTATTAGGGAGGTTCTACTTCGCGATGTTAGATTTGCACAGTTTAAGAAGTACACATATTATACCTGCATCATTTCTACCCAAACCAGAAAGAATATCAACATTAAGCTATCTTTATTAGTATTTCAGGGCAGTACATCAACTGACAGATTACTCTTTTCCCCTCCATTCTCAACTGAAATAATAAAACCTTTATGAACTTTTTTTTTTAAATACTTGGGAAAAGAGACTCATCATACTAGTTGTATGACAGCATAGGAATCATACACCCACATTAGATAGCAATTCTAAGAATAAAAACAACTGTATTCTCAAATAGAACAAAGGAAAAACAAAATTACTTGTTCCTCCATAAGAACATTTGACAAGTTAATACAAAAAAGTTCTCACTCCACTGAGAACTTTATGAATTTTCTCTTGAAATTTTGCAAAATGCAGTTCTAAAGCAAAAATGAAAAATGCTGATCATAGCAAAATTACTCAATAATTTTTTAAAATTAAATTCTTCAAAAAGATACTTCTTAAGACTATTTGCTGTTTGATTAATCAGCATTTATACACGACTGTTCTTATCAACATGTCTCCCTATAAAGGCTTCTACTATAACAGTGTTAAAAGATGCCAGAAAGTTTTTTGAATCACAACAACAAAAAAAGACTTCTTAATTTCTGTATCAGAATACCTAAATTTTCAGAAAATTAGCAAAGATTTTACATGTCACTAAGATACAGGATGCAAGTTTAAGTTAGCGTAACATCTACATCTTTGCATGAAGTAAGAAGTGCTGACTTCAGTGAACACTTCCATTTCACCTCTGCATACTGTTATGATGAAAAAAAATAAACATTAGGCATGGTTAGTTTCCTGGGACAGTTGAATTTCTCACCATGGCCAAGCTTCCAGGACTTCAGATTTTGAAATATCAATAGGTAAAGGGAAAATAGCAGCAATCACATTTTCACTTAAAAATAGTGAGGGAAGTTGGCAGTACACAAAATGAACTTGGGTTTATTACTTAGTTTCAAGTTGAGAAACTTTATCTAGAAACATGACAGATAATCAGCTACCATCACACCATCTCAGCAAAGGCAGCACAATACTTCAGACTTGCTAAAAATATTTTTATCTTCTGACGACGACATGCTGTAGAAACTTCATGCTTGTAACAACCTGCTGCATAGTTAAGGTTTTCAGTACGGTCTATAAAAATGCATTACATGAATAACCATTCTGATTATTGATTAACCCTGCAGAATAGATGTCAATCAGTTCGCTTCCACATATGCACTTCCACCAGGCACCAGCGACAAGGCAAATAGCATAAGTTCCACGTTTTCTCTGCTACAGACAAGCACCTCCCAGACTTGGGGTACTAAACTTCAACTACCACGCAAAAACGCAAATACCCAAAAACTTATCGCGACCCACCGCTAAGAAACCCGCGCGCCAAGGGATTTTCTGCCACCTTAAAAGGGGAAACTCCGTAATAAAGTTTAAAAACCAGGCAAGAGCAGGCCCCGAGCGACGGCCGCCACCTCCGCCCCGCGGAGGGACGGGAGCGCCCCAGCCCTGCGGAGCGGCGCTCCCGGCGCATCCCGGCCCGCAGCCGGGCGCGGGGCCAC
>VZRO01005477.1:11694-65454 GCA_013397915.1 Daphoenositta chrysoptera | reverse complement strand
AGGCGCACCGCGGGCCCCGGCCCCCCCGGCCTCTGCCTCCGCGGCGCCTGCGCAGTGCGGAGGAGCTGCCGCTGTGGGGCGCGGCCGTGCCTTGGCGTGGCCTCGCTGCCCGCCCCGGCGCACGGGAACACGGCATCGATCACTGGGCATCACTTAGGCTGTAAAAGACTCCGAGGTCATCGAGTCCAACCTGTGACCTAACACCACCATGTCAACTAGACCATGGCACTAGGTCCAGTTCTTCGTTAAACACCTCCAGGGACCGTGACTCTACTACTTCCCTGGGCGGCCCATTCCAAAGTTTAATCACCCCTTCTGTGAAAATATTCCTCATAATGACCTCCCCTGGCACAGCTCGAGGCCATTTCCTCTTGTCCTGTCTCTGGTTGCCTGGAAGAGAAGCTGACCCCCACCTGGCTGCACCCTCCTTTCAGGGGGTTGTAGAGAGTGATAAGGTCCCCTGAGCCTCCTTTTCTCCAGGCTAAACATCCCCAGCTCCCTCAGCTGCTCCTCATCAGACTTGTGCTCCCGACCCTTCCCCAGTTCCGGTTTACTTCTCTGGGGTCTCTCTGGAACCTCGGTGTCTTTCCAGCGCAGAACTGAAACCAGTACTTGAGGCATGGCCTCACCAGTGCCCACAACAGGGGGATGGTCACTGCCCTGGTCCTCTTGGCCACGCTGTTGCTTGTACAAGCCAAGACGAACGACATTGTCCTTTTTGGCCACCTGGGCACACTGCTGCCTCATGTTCCATGGCCTGTTGACCAGCACCCCCAGGTCCTTTTGTGCCAGGCAGCTTCCTATCCACTCCTCCCCCAGCCTGTAGGGGCTGCAAGGTTCACACAGCCACAGGTCAGGGCAGCTGCCACAGTTCAGGGACCCTGCCGTCCCTTGAGGTCCCCAGTGTCCTTCTGCCCTTTTGGTCCCGCAGAGAACCTGGGACAGCCAGGACAGAGGGAGAAAGCCAGCAGCTCACCCGGGGCCACCAGACAGGAGTCAGGTGCCAGCCCTGAGCTGGATGCTGGTTGTGTCTCTCTGTGTGGCACAGCCTCAGCAGTGGCTGTTGCGCTGTTAAAAGGTGGTCAGCCCCCATGCGTGTTAAGGCTGGACATGTGGGTTTATAAATTTGCTGAGAGGAAAATCAAAAATAAAATTTGCTGTAAGGAAACTTCCTTACATGTCCGGGAGCCAGTCTGGCAGTCACTCTTGCACCACCTGAGCTGGGACCAAGGCCCCTTCACAGCTACACCCCCCCACTCACACAGTCACACCAGGTTTCCTCACCATCTCAACCCCAGGTTTCCCACAGCAGGGTTTCAGATGTCCGCATCCTCTGGGGTGCAATAGTTAACAGCAACAGAACAGCTCGAGCTGGTACCTCCGAGATCCGTAGGTGGGACAGTGTGCAGATGCCTGGTCCCCTGACTGGAGGGTAGAGCGGCAAGCTCCTGAGTGATGCTGGACAAGGCCTGGCGACATACTCGTGGCTGCGTGTGGGTCAAGTGAGCTGCGTCTGCATCCTGCACCCTCGAAGTGGGTGCCCGAGGGCAGGAGGTGCCCTGGAGGTACCAGGCAGAGACATCTGCGTTTCATGTAACTGCAAGGAATTGTGTTCCTCTGGTTATGTCCTGTGTAGGGTAGACTTTAAGGACTTCCCTGAGCTAACTCCTTTTCTGGGCTATGTTGTTAAAGAAATGTGTAACCTCAGTCAAATGGATAACAGTCACATGACAATTCTTGAATGTCCTGTGAGTCTGATAGACTTCACTCCTAAGAATACGGGAGTATCTAGAAATTTGCTTTTCCCACACAAACTACAGGAACAAGACAAATCATCATGATCAAAGAAGTACTTTGGGGAGTAGTAGTTTGAAAAAAAACGAATTTTAGTCATAACACAAAGCTCAAAAACAAATTTTAGACATAACAGCAGACTCAGAAAAGATTATATTTTAATCAGTTATTATGAGAAAAAGAGGGGAGAATATACATGTATCTCTTTTAGATATTCTAATATGAGAAAATACATACACACATATGAGAATATACTAATATAGTCAATATTTCCAATATATTGGAATGTATTTTTATATGTTAGTGATTAAATTTTTTATACATATATAAATTTTAAAATTAAGGATTTTTGAGTCTTTTGAAAGAAGTTTTTTTAGAGATCAGATTGTGAAAAATGACATACAGTTTCATCCCTTAGCACACATGTTTCTTGTTACAAGTTAAATATACAATGTAATTTAAAAATACTATAAGGGTTCTCCTGTAATTACTCTGTATACTATAAAAATAGAAATAAGTGTGTTTGGCCAGTAATCTAGACTTTGCTGCCATTGAAGAATGCTTTTAAATTAACTTTCAACTGCAATTCACAAAGCCAATAGAAATTTTGATAGATAGTTATAACAGAAAAAGAAAATAAATCCTTTGTGATAGGGCCTGTGAGCTGGTTGCTAACACAAGCAGTGAACAACAGAAAGGAAGAAAACTTTGATCATTCCCTTCCTGGGAGGCAAGGAGTGAAGGAGAGAGAGAGAGATAAAGATAATATGAGGGAAAACACTTCTGGGAAGCAAACTTGGGCTTTGGAAGTTATATTCCTACTTTGCCTGTCACACTTTTAGTGGTTTTTTGTTTGTTTGGGGTTTGAAGATGTTGTTTGTGGCTCTGTTTGTTTGTTTTTAATTGGTCCACTTATTTTTAATAATTTAATTTTAATTTAAATAATTTCTTTTCTGCTTGCTTCCCTGATTGGTTATGTCTGGTTTTTTTTCTCTTTTTCGGATTAATTTAAGCTGTATTCTTCCTGATCTATGTCAAATTCATGTTTCTTGCAACTTTAGGAAAGTCCATGGAGTTCTGCTATCTATAAACTAGGTGTGTGTGATTGTGTTGAAAGGATGTGTTGTTTCCAGCTGCCTCTTTTATAAGGACATATAAACTGAATGATGGCCTTGTTTACTTTAAGGAGGTATATAGTGTAATTTAATTAAATAGAACTTCGAGGAAGAACAGAGATCTGTATGCACAGATCCAATTATAGCATCAGGGCCTGGGTGCACAATATTTTGTCTGCTCAGCATACAAATACAATTAGACAGATGCAATTAGTCAACCTGATCTATTTTAAACAAACTATGTTTATCTGTTTTTAGCAGCACAGTATTTTAGTAAAAATTACTTGTCTTTGATGTTATTCTATGAAGTTTAAAGAAACTAACACCTACTGTACTTTTCTCCTTCCTATGTTATTAATATTGCTGTTGTCCATATTGCTAACATTTGCTTACACTGTGAAAACAAAACAAAAAATCACCTGTTTTTCTGTTTTGCAGTTGTAATTGTAATTTCATGGGTTTGAGCGTTTATGACATAAATTAGTATTTGGCAGCTAAAAGGTCTTCTAAGCTGCTCTCTATTAAATGAGTATCTATTATCAATTTTATGTAGCTCCTGTTTACTCAGAATAATTTGATATATTGTTGTTTTTCAGGTAATTCTCCTACGAAAACTCCAGTTCTTTTTAACATTTTACATTTATGTAACCAGATACATTACGTTTCTGAGAATACTATACAGTACCACTTCTAGTAAGAACTTCTTTGTTCAGTTTCCTGGAAAAAAAAACCCTAAGAGATTTCTTAGGAGGGTAGTCATTGACTAGGTCATTTAACTTCAATACAGCCTGACAACACAAGGCTTTCAACTAGAGACTGTAGCTCAAGAAATAACAGTCCTGATTAAACCTGGCAATTCACTGCAATTTTCCCAGCTCCTCAGCTGTTCTGGTGCACCTGAATTGTAAGGTCATTCCACAAACTGGATTTAAAGAGGTAATTTCCTCCACGTTTTTGGTTAGGATTAGTACAGTAGTGTAGCAGAGCAGACATCTGGAGAGAGCTGCCGTGGACTTCCATGGTCCAACCCCTCTGTGGTTTATCATGCTCTGTACAGGCTGGCAGCTCCTGGTAGGGTATGGCTACTCCACTAAACTGCTCACTGCACTGAGAGTCAGAAATACAAGCTGCATCTTTGACTCTACTGATAACTTCTGGGGAGAAACTAAAGTAGATGCTTTCCTCTGACCAAACCAGTTCCTTTAAGTGAAACACTCAAAGGGAAAATTAGATATCATGATTTACCGTTCTGTGTCTTCCACTAAGGGGCCTGAGGCATTGCAGAAAACTGGGTGCAGAATTTTACGGTCAGCAAAGAAAAGGGAGAAATTATTTTGCTAAGCTACTAAAAGCTGTATTTATCAAAAGCCTAAGTTTAGTTAAGACTGAAATCACTGTGTGGCCATGGTTCAGCAGCAGCTATCTTTGTGGGGGTCTGGTGGTGGGGGTGGGGGGGGTTGTTTGTTTTTTTTTCTGAGATAAACTCCAGAAATTTCTGTTTAGGTAAGTGTGAGAATGTGTTAGAATATGTGCTCTTGCTATAGTCAAAGATTAAGTTACCTTTAAAGAATTTAGCTACAATGTTTCACTGTAAAGTCTGTAATATCCTCATATGAGGAAAATGTTTTTTGTTAGGACTTACCTACCATTTGAGACTATGTTTTATCTCCTGATTTCAATGCAGAATCATTCTAAGATCACAGTAAACCTGAACAACATTTATTGGCAAATGGCAACAAATTAATATATGTCTGTCTCATGGAATGCACTAATTAAATTACCAGTGTTGCAAAGAACATAGCTAACCTGTTAACTATAGCCTAATCAATTTAGTCCAGAGCTGTCAAGATTTTTGGATGGTTTAGAAGGTGGCAAAAGATCAGGTGAGCACAATAAAAGGCTTTGGCAGAGTTTGGATTTCAAGAGCCTTGAAATAGTGTGTAATATTTAGGAATGACAGAAATTGAAAGATATTATAATTGTGCCTGTTGATATAAAATTTTAAATTGTTACCAGACCTTCAAGTAAATACTAATATAAAATCTAGCAAATTGGAGATGTAAAATTATGCTCCAAAATCAGTGTTTGTGCATAGAACTGACAGAATCTGGAAAGTTTGAAACATACAGCCCCCACCCGCAGTGAGGTAAATACATTTTGTTTTTAAAATAAGTATTTGTCATTGGCCAGTTCAGAGGAAACCCAGAATATCACCCCAAATCCATATTTAAGCTCAGTGGTAGCCATTTAAATCACAGAGGATCAGTAAACAAAAGACAGGCACAGAGCAAGAGGAGTACTTGCTCTTTCAACTCTCAAGATAACCATTTTTCAATGCTGATAAGACAGTACCAAACACTTCCTATTGTGTCTGACCATTCTGAGACACCCTTTGTCCTTGAGAAAAAAAACGCAGAAAAATTTAGTAGGAGACCACGCAATAAGTGTGGCAGCAAAGATCTTAGTCCTTTTCATTGCCCTTCTCCCAGGATCCAATCAGTATGAATTTTGGATATGTATGTAACACATCACTAATGAGGTGGCTGTTTTGAGAGTGCATAAAAATTTTTGGTATGTTCTCACTCTAATTCATAATACATACGTGGAGACGGTCAGGGAATATTTTATCTTGTTTTCTATTGCATTTTTATTATGCCAAATAGAGTTACTCACTTCCCCCATTTACAAACCTTTTAGATGTTACTGGATGTGGCAGATGGGAGAAGCATTTAAGGACTGCTATTAAGGAGGGCTTCCAGAGGCTGAAGTTACCATCCTATTTGTAAGGATAAGTGGGACTCTCTTAGGAAGCCAAGTCTCTTTTTATCATGGGAAGGTCAGGTAGCAGCAAGAAGAAGCTGTTTCCCAAAAGAAGGTTTGAGGAGAGCAGCTACAAGGCAGGCCAGGCAGTGCCCTCGGCAGCAGAGTGCTGTCCCCTGGCACCAGAGGCAGGTGAATCCAAGCAGTGATTCAGGCACAGCAGGGGCCAGTGTACCTATGATGTAGCTAAACAGAGAGTGAAGGCCCAGGTGTGAGGTTAAATGGAGGCTTCAGTCAGAAGGTACAGGTGGAGGCTCTGGGAGAGGCTTGCCAGGGCAACCAAAGCCTGTTTGTCATCAAGGTTCCTGACAGGGACGTACTGGGTGTGGGCTCTCCTGCTGACTCTGTTTATTTCAAAGGCAGAAAGAAGATGGGATATCAAGATGAAGAGGAGCCAGAAGAAAGGTTTTCATCTTTGCTAGTGGTGAAGGGCTGTTTGGAAGAAAACTAATGGTCAGAGTTTCTTTTGAGCAGAATGTCTATTGGAAAAGCAGACATTGCTTCTGCATGAAGAAATATTCCTACTTTTTTTCCCTTGATGGGACACAGAGGAGTGATAGCATCTTCTATTGAAAGAGATTCCGCCCCCAAGCCTTCTGGATAACATCAAAACACTGTCTCATGTTTTTCTCACTCCATCTTTTCCCCAGATGGAAGTGGCTTGTTTGCATTATTTGCTTTGTATTTTAACAGCACTTACAGTTATGATGTAGCCAATGCAGCTAATGAGAATATCTTCAGGATGTAATAATTTTGGTAATGAAACTCTGAATGTTGGAGATCATTTGGCCTAGGGTTTCTTAGCTGACTAGGTTGTTCACTGAGGAGAAACACCTATCCTGCCTATTTTAACTGTCTACTTTTTAGGACACAGACTAATTTATTGTACTTACATCTTGACATTCTATGGATTTCTGGTACAGCTCCTCTTCTGTAAAACTCTGTAAGTTTTCTCAATTTTTATTCAACTGAGGCTACTGCTGTGCCTAATAATGGAGAAATGATCAAATCTTTTCCATAAAGAAGCCTTTGTACTTCATTGTGTGAACAGCACCACATGGATATAACAGGTTTGTTACCTCCTTCATGTGCCTTCCTGCTACATCTTGACATAACACCTGGGTAATAAATTTGTTAGCACCTCCAGATGCCTTTTACAGCTTGACATAACAATACCAGCCACTGGTAAGCTTGTTTGTTTCTAGCATATTTGGAAGTGTCAGGGAAACAGCCAACCTTCCAAGATGGCCAATTAGCTGATAACTGTTATAGTGTAATATCATACAGCACACAGCACCTTCTTTTCTCCCTGAAGAATTTTCTTGACATTCTTCCAATGTTATAGATGAGTTTAGGGTAGCAAGTTTCATTAGTGGACCAAATTTCCCATTAGTGCATGGCTCTAACAAATTGAAGCAGATCTTTATTTTACATGTCTAGCATACTTACGTTATTTTTTCTTTCTAAATATTCAAAGAATCTGTTTTTGGCAGATAACTGTCAATTGTGATTTTCTTAGTATTCACATCGTCCCTTACAGACTTCGATTAATTTGTAAGAGTATCATGTTTATGGCTTGTTTTTTCTATACACCTGTCATTAGTTAGTTGTCCCTTAGGATGCTCCAGTGGGATTTAAGAGTTCATTCCCACATTATATTTAACAAATTACTATTTCCAGCTCTATAGGCTTTGTTTCACAAACAGATACAGAAGCACTATCTCACATGAACTTTGTAAATAACTAAGTGTACTGGCATATACATGACTGGTTGAGGAGTTTTAGCCAGGGAAACAAGTACTATGTGTTTGTTTTCTGGACACCTGGAATAAGGATCATTTGTGACTGTACAGTGTTACTTGTTAAAGCAGTATGTATTTCTTGACTACAGTTAACAATTCTATTCCACAACTCTTTGGAGTTACTCAGTACCAAACAGTTCACAGAGTTGCAGAGTTTGAACTCAATTTTGCTCAGGCATTTTGATCATACGTGGTCACAAACAGGTCACAGTTGGCATATGGGCAATTTCTGAGATTCCTGGCATAAAGATTAATCTCTCTACATGCAGGCCTGTGGGTCTAAATAATACTTTGTTTCTAGACTAAGCCGTTTATGCTAAAACTTTCTAGGCTGTAGCATAGTGTCTGTGTCTTTTATCAGGTCATGGTCTAAATGCCTAGAAAAGTGCTGATTGGCTGAGACCAAATCTGGTAATTTTGTGCTTGATCTTATGCCTCTTCAATTGGAAGGGCTTTTAACTGCTGCTGGTAACAGTTTGTACCCTAGACTTAAACCCAGGCTTTCTTTAATACTTCAAATTGTTCACAGACTCTCCTGAATGATCTATTGGTGGGAACTGTCCTCTCTGCTCAGGGAGCCATCCATATTCTTGGCAGATTTACAAGGCTACATCTGCCTATGTGAAGATGTATTTCCATTCATAATTCTCTTCTGCTTTTTTTTAATTGTCAGGTAAAAAAGAAAATTACAAAATGAACACGAGAAGATGCGTTCTTTTGCCTTTTAGGCTGAACTAGAAAATAATATGAAAAAGGTGCCCTTAGTTTTATTTAAGAAGACCACTTCTGTCAGCTCAGATTAGTCCCATCATACAAACACTTGACCTAGTAGCACTAAAGAAAAGGTGATAATCTAGCACAGGATAAAGTGAGTGTGGGGAACTGGAACTGACCAAGAGAGATTTGGCACAGCTTTTAGGAGAATCCTTTTCCACTCTTTTTTTTCTTTTAATGACTCCTTTTTCTCCCGTAGTTCTAAGGAATGACAAATCATCTTTGTGTATGACTGTACTTGAACACAGGTGGGAGAAGATGCTCATTTGGGGAGTTGGGTATCTCTGATAATGCTGTCAAAAGGTGGTGAACATCTGTCAAAACCATAATTTGTAAAAGAGTTACAACAGCGTTTCTAATGACTACATTGTTGGTCTGCTCTTTCATGTACCCAACCTCTTGCTTCTCTTTGGGTTGCCCATTCTTCAGTGCAGGGCTAGTCATGCACTCTGTGTTTGCCCAGCAACTGGCCCACAGGACTCAGCCTTTAGTATATTACAGACAAGCAACAAGAGAGAATAGAATAGAATAGAATAGAATAGAATAGAATAGAATAGAATAGAATAGAATAGAATAGAATAGAATAGAATAGAATAGAATAGAATAGAATAGAATTAGAATAGAATATTTTCTTTGGAAGGAACATACAAAGATCATCCTGTCCAGCTGCCTGGGCCTTTCAAGGCTAAACAAAAGTTAAAGCATTTTGTTAAGGGCATTGTCCAAATATTTCTGTCTGTGGAATCTATGACCTCTTTGGGAAGCCTGTTACAGTGTTTGACGGGATAAGAAAGGTTAGTGAAACAATCCACCATTCTCCTAGCAGACTTTTATTTTTGCTTCCTCAGGAGAACTGTCTGACAACAGAGAAACTTTGTCAAGCATTTTCTTTATATGTTTCTTGTAGCATTTCTTTGTGTTCCTCCTTCTGGACAGATCAGAGTAGGTATACCTGGTAGTATTTATTCCCCATTGTTTTCAAGTACAAATATCCTCTGACCATAGTATGAAGACCTCAGATTTAGAGGAGGCGCCTTATTTCAGTTATAATACATTGGGATATCAAGAGCCCTCTATAGTCTGACGGAATAAAAAATGTAGTATAGAAGAGTGGCCTACTGTATTTGGCTATAAATAGAACTTAAATTTATATAATGCACTGGATGGCAGTAATTTTAGTCTGACTTACAGTAAGGGCAGTATTTTAAGAACCAGAGCCTAATTCTGCAAGACTTTTGCACTGAGATCCAAGGATTTAATTCAGGTTCTATGAGATACTGGATCAAAGTTACAAAGAGTTAATTTCTGAGCTGGGGACACTGGGCTTAATCCTTAAGTGTGTTTGTGTTTCCGCTTCTGGTTTCAGTATTTTCAGAACTTTTATAATATAAGATGTGGTTGGTTGTATCAGTAGCAATGATGGATTTCCCTGTTTTTGGGGGGGCATTGCGTCATAAGCAAGTTAATTAACCATAAGTTTTCCTTGTATTATTATTATGAAAGTGACCAAGAAGTACTTGGCAGCAGTGGGCAGGGAAGGTGACTTAAAGGCAAGGTAGCATACTCTGTAAACTCAGAGAGACAGAGAGAAATGGTTTCTCTTACTTTCTCATGTTCAGGAGGGAACACCTGAAAATGCCTTTTGAAAAACTCCAGCCAGAGGTCATAAGATTAAAGAAACTACTTAAGAGCTTTTTTAACAACAATACTATTTTGAAGAATATTAAATACTAATACATGGGGTTTTGAGAGAATCCTTACGGTTGTAATTTACTCAGTTCATACTTGTGAGTATTTTAAAATTTAAATCCAGTAAGTCCACATATTCATATTCTTTGTGCATGCAAGAATAATCATGGGTATGTTCAGGGCAAGTCCTGCAAGCCTGAAGCAGATTCACTGTTCATCTGAAATCAGTTATTTCTTGTTACTTGGCCATTCTTTTAAATCCCCAGTAGAGTTATGTGCACACATGCTCACGAAAAACAAACAAAAAACCAAACCTACCTGTGTTAAAAAGTTAATGTTTTCAAACCATGCGCACTTAGGGTCAAGTCCAGTTTTCCAAATGTTCAGTCAGTATTACTGAACCCAGTGGGACCTCCAGCACATGTCACATGAACAGGGCTGAACATGTAGCTGGCCTGTTTCTTTATCTATGAAATTGTGTCCTTCCAAGACGATTAGAGCATCCCAATGGTGTGTGCTTCACCTCACTCTAAAAGACTTCAGAATAGAGTTGGACCTTATCTGTAGGACGCACCCTTGTTAATTCCTGTTAGCATAACCTTAAGTGAGAACAAAACCTGGAGTGTGCCATCACAAGTTGTTACTTTTTTTGTCTAACTCTTGCCAAGTTCCCAGAAGGGAACTGGACCAGTCTCAATAGTTCCTTGGGACAGAACACTATAGATGGGCTTATGTCTCTTTGCCAGAGGCATGTACAAAGGAATTGTTCAGGGTGTTTCACACACTAGTACAGTTTTGGAGTTCTTTTAAAGAGTTTGTAAGGATGCTGTAAATAAAACTCTTTCAGGTCAATTTTCTGTATGAAAAGTGATAGGACATTCAAACCTCCTGCTGCTTTGCATTGCAGAGTTGCTTTGCATTGATCTCCAGCATGACACTGAGGGCATGGTCAGACATTCATTCTTCCCCTATAAAAGTCACGCTGCTTGAAGGAAGGAAAAGAGGGAACTTGTGTTTCACAATTGCTCTCCAGCCATCCCTTTTCCTTTCCAGTCAATATAAAGCTGCATGTCTGTATCTCATAAGCAAAGAGGTGGTAAAAAAAGAGAGAAACTGATGTTTCATCTGCATGGCAGATCTCTCTGTAGGTTCAAAACCTAAGCTGGGCTCCAATACACAAGCTTTAAAAGCCATAGCATTTGGGGTCAGAAGTTGTTAAAATATCATAGCAATTGGGGAGGAACCTTACTTAACCTCAAAATGTTGAAATACACACTAAGCAAGAGAAATAATAATTTTGTGAATGTCTGAACTGTATTTCACCTACTCAAGTAACAGATATTCCATCTTGAAAGACCTGCAAAACAGTAAACCACAGATAGATACATTGCATTACACTACTTCCTTCACAGATGTCGGAATTACAAGATAAATGTTATAGAAAGCAAGTTGTAAAATTGAAGAATCTTATCCTGGTTACAGCACAACAGAGGAGGGTGCACACTTCAAGGTTCTGAAGTGTTTCTCAGGTAGTTGGAGACATATTCAACCTCTAGTATGCTCTAACAGCTCAGTGCACGTGGGCACTGATAACATGCCAATGTAAACCTTGCTGAAGCTAATTTCTGTAAACACTTGTACAAGACAGCAGCAACAGTCCTGATGACTATTATTAATAATTAAGCACATTTTCTTGAATGAACATGTTATTTGAAGCTGAAAGCCTTCTTTTAAAGCTTTGGGAACTTGGTTTTAATATATGATACCTTGATTTTTGTTTAAAATTTCTTTTTCCAAAGAGACACTATTTCTCAGCCTTTGTTGAACACTCACTTTTTCCCAAGATTTAGATCCTTCTCCTATGGACACATTAAAGCTGGTGTGATTAATGGTCACTGCTGCTTTAGAATATTCATACCCTGTGCTAAAAACATGGCCCATTTTCACAGATACGTGAAAACTTGAAACTAGTGGGGAAAAAGGTCTGTCCTGTGGAGTTCACAATAAAGATAGACAAAATATGGCAGAAGAACATGCATAGAAATAATTGCCCAAGGTCACACAGCTGAGCTGGAACTGAAACCCAGCAATATCCTTTGCACCTCATAGGCTGTCTTGCATGCCAGTTTTGCTTAGTCTCACTGAAATAGAGTACACAGTTTTTACCTGCTTTGAAATGTCTTTTCTGATACATCCTTCATCAAGAAGTGCATGGTTATATCACAACCCTGCTTCTCCCCACTGCTGACAGCATGACAAATGCGAAAATCTGGTCCCTTTTCCTATGGTGTTTTCCATAGAAATGCTTCTTTTATCACATTCCTTTCCCATCCTGCAGTCGAGATCCATAGTTATGACAACACCAGCTAAATAGAGCTTCCTGAAGAAAATTACAAGGACAGGAATACTAGATAGCTCACAAGGTGTTTAAATAATGTATAATTCCTTCTGCATAAATGGCTACTCATAATCTGATGCTTCAGACTGCATTAAAATAAGATACTTTTATTAAGAGCCTGCATGGTTCAAAGGTGTACAAACAATTTGTTTTAGAAATAAGAATGCCTCCTTTTCAAAGGCTTTGGGAAAGGGAAACAGCGAGTTTTGTGCTTGGCACAGGTGATCTGCCCCAGTCTGCAGTTAGCCTCAGCATATCAAATGAAGGAAGAATGTAGCAGGAGTCTTTTTAATTAATCTTCATGTTTACATTGGCCCTTCAGTTCTTTGTGTGCTCAAGTATGTGAATGTACAAAGGGGAGGCTGCACCTTAGTTAATATGTTACGTAGTCAGATTTTGCTTTTTGTCAGCCTAGCCTTTATGCTAGTTGTACTCACTGGTAATTTATTACAGACTTATTAAAAAGCTTCACTTTGAAGAAGGTAATGAATTTATTTCAGCTTTTTGTTTTGGTTTTCTGTGGGCTCGACTTTCTTAAAAAAAATTTAAGATCTGCATCAGTGAGATATCAAACAGAAATAAGAAATTACATGTGGACACTTGGCTTAGTCACAAATTTTTCTAGCCATCTGCATTTAGTTGTGCAGATGTTACAATCAGAGTTCCCCATATATCAACTTATTTTGAGCTATGTTACTATGAAGACTATAGCATAGCTATTCCTTCTATGTTTTTTTCTTGGTTTTCTGTATATTGCATACATAAGCTACAGCATGCAGAATCCACAAAGTGAATGCAGCACGTTGTTCTCACCACTGCTGCACATGGAAACATGGTCAAAATAGAAATAGCTCAATCATGAGATTGGCTGTTATTTCAGTGTGATCAACACTGAAAAAGTTTTGCTGCCATGAATGATGCAGACTAAGGAATCTGGAAAGATTACTTACCCCTATAGCTGAACATAGCTCAGTTAAATGTAGCTCTACTGGCAAAAAAATTAAATAATCCTTTTGCCACTATACAAAACTAGGTAACAGAGACTAACAAAAGGTTTTTCATTGAAATGTCTTGCTTGTAAGCAACAGAAGAAGCTTGCTTTTAGTTGCATCGGTATAGGTCTGAATTGCTTTTACAAAGAGAATCATTGCATACTGCTTTGTAAAAACTTTTCAGCTACAGTCCCATTTCAGCTGCTTTGCCTTCACACTGTGCTATTACAATAAAACTGCACAGAGCTGTTGGCATAAGACTGGTAATAAAAACCTGTTGACTTCTGTTCACTATCACAAAATATGTGCTGGAAAAGAACAAGTTAACTGTTTCTGAAGAGCACATTTTCACTAGCAGAATATTGTGGAAGAGACCTGTAAGCACCCCGTGTCAATCACTTGAGGAGAAGGGGAATGCACTGTTATAAAAAGGAAGGAGCTAGGTTATTTGCTTTCTTTGACAATTTTTAGCATCTCAGTGTGGGTGGAGAGAAGGGAATTCTGGTTCTTAGAAGAAAGCAATTCAGCTTCCAGTGAGCTGTGAGGAGGAACGCTGCACTATAAGAAGTTTAGGGTCATTCTAGTGGTTTTCACTTTGCTTTTTGAAGTGAAAGCAATGAACCCAGCTTGGCTTTGCCGAAAAGCAGATCATGCCTGACAAATCTGGGGGACTTCTACCATGGAGTTACAGCAATTATGGATGAAGGAAGAGTGATTGACATCATCTACCTTGGACTTGCGCAAGCATTTGACACTCTTCCATATGACATCCTTGTCTTTAAGCTGGAGTTGACGGATGTCACACTTGGTGGATGAGGAATTGGCTGGATGGTTGCATTCAAAGAGTTGTGACCACTGTTGCAGTGTCAGAGTGGAGACCAGTGATGAGCAGTGTTCCTCAGGTGTAGGAGGGGGGTTTGGACGGTCGGGACGATGATAAGACAGACAGAGACGAGAGATCTCTGGAGTCAGGGCTGGCCTTAGAGCATGCTGTTTATTGCTCAAGGTGTGGGAGTAGGGGCCCTGCTAAGAGCTGCCAGCTGCAGCTCAGAGCAGGCCCGAGATAAGAGAGGAAGGAGAGAAAAAGAGAGCGAGCGCACGAAGTTCCCGACACTTTGAATCTTCTTCTACTGAATATTCTAATTTTCACTAACCAATCTAGTACAAGATACAAATCCTATAGCATTTACATACAGCCTATAAGAATCCTTACATTACCATACTGTGTGAGGAGAGGGGCATTGGTTAATCAAGAGGGGATTACTTTCAGCTGGCCATACTATTGTATTCCAGTTGTTCAGTAACTAAGGTTTGGCATCTTAGACATCGAATCTTACTTTCAGTTCTATTTCACTTGTAGGTTTCATATGTCTAAGCAATCATATTTATAGGGTTTTCCTGTTTCATCTTTCCCAACACTCAGGGATGGGCATTGGTATCTTTGTTGGTGACACAGCCAGTGCACCCTCAGTAAGTTTGCTGATGACACCGAGCTGTGTGCTACAGTCAACATGCTGCAGAGAAAGGGATGCCATCCAGAGGGACCTAGACAGGCTTGAGAGAGGGGCCTGTGCAAATGTCATAAACTTCAACAAAGCCACATGCAAAGTGCTGCACCTGGGTTGGGGCAATCCCAAGCACCATCACAGACTGGACCAAGAAAGGATTGAAAACAGCCCTGAGGAGAAGGACTTGGGGCTGATGAGAGGCTGGACATGATCCAGCAATGTGTGCTAGCAGTCTGCAAAGTCAACTGTATCCTGGGCTGCATCCAAAGCAGAGTGGCCATCAGGGAGAGGAAGGGGATGCTGTCCCTCTACTCTGGTCTGGTGAGACCCTCAGCATGAGGGCATTGACCTGCTGGAGTGAGTCCAGAGGAGAACCACGACAATGAGCCTGGGGCTGGAGCACCTCTTTTACAAGGACAGACTGGGAGGCTTGGGGTTTTTCAGCCTGGAGATGAGAAAGCTCCAGGGAGAAATTATAGCACCTTCCAGTACCTAAAGGGGCTTACAAAAAGGCTGGAGAGAGACTTTTCTCAAGGCTGTGTAGTGACAGGACAAGAATGAATGGCTTCAAGCGGAAAGAGGGTAAGCATAGGTTGGATACTAGGAAGAAATTCTTTACTGTGAGGGTAGTGAGGTGTTGGAACAGAGAAGCTGTGGATGCCCCATCCCTGGAAGTGTTCAAATCCATGTTGGTTGGGGCTGTGAGAAATCTAATCTAGTGGAAATTGTCCCTGCCCATGGCTGGGGTGTTTGAACCAGGTGGTGTTTAAAGTGCCTTCCAACCCAAACCATTTTATGATTCTGTGTGTCTAGAAATACTAAGAAAACTCACCATCAGCTTGTTTATGCGTGTGGGACTGAGGCATTCTGAAGGGTGTAGGTGTGAACCTGAGGGTTTCAGTTTTCTGGGATTCTTGTAAACAGCTTTTTTCTACCAGAAGTGGGAAACAAAGGAGCTTGGACATGGCCAAACACAGTGGACAGATAGCTGAACTTCAGAATCCAAGTCTCAATATAAGATTATGCAAAAACTAAACTGTATGTTGGGGAGGATGTGCAGAAACCTGAAGTTGAAGAGGTCCCAGATTAAAGCCTGGAAGGTGATGCTGACTGAGGATTCAGGAGTGCAGTGCCTTACCAAGAAAGTGGTGAGTGGCTAATTGGGGGTGCCGCCAGGTACTATCACAGGCCATAGTTGTCAAGTCCCAGCTCAAAGCTAGATCCCTGTGGTCAGATCTTTGGGTCTGCACAGTGTCTGATGGAAATAACTGCATAGACCAAAGCAGCTTTTTCTTATAATAAAACCCGCTGAAGCCAGTGGATACAGATCCTCTTTGGCTTAATGAGAAGTAGTATTTTATAATGTTGTGGTGTCAGTTAGGTAACAAAGAAAACTGTTTTACGAGCTTCTCCTGGGCTTGGGGGTTTGTTGTATTTTGTCCCCTTGTTTTAGATTAGTTTTAGCACACGTAATGTCTGTTTGTAGACTGATTTTTTTTTCCCACACAATCACATACAGAAACTACAGTTTTGTATCATCCTTTTGTGTAAGGTTTTGGTTTTATTTTAATAAGCTTAATTACTAATATTTGTGTGAAGCTGTTTGATTCTGTACTAATCCTGTGTATTTGAAAATGTTTATCTTATATTTCTCATGCTCCAATAAATATTTGTTCATCAAGAATACTCATAAACCGAAGTCATTGCTCCAAACATTAGCATTGCAGCTTTCTTCATTCACTGTGTTTCACTGTGACTTATTATTGACTTCCTTTGTCAAAAATAAATTATGTTGTTTATTTTTGACACAGTCCTGCTGATATTTGATATTATTTCACTGTGGTAGGGCTTCCCTTATGTTTATTCTAAAAAACAAGATTTCTTAATCTGTTTTGAATTCCTCTTCTCCTGAATTTTTAACTGTTATTTTTTCAAGTGGCTTGGCTCATGTCCTTGTTTTGGAAAGTTTTATTTCTTTATTTTATTTTGTGCTTGCTTGTTTTGTTTGTGGCTTTGTTGCTTTGGGTTTTTTCATTTTTCTTTTTTATTACTGTTTTTTAAATAATGTTCAGATAAGTGCTGCTGACAGCTTAGGACATATTCTAACAATTTTTCTTTGACCTGTTCATTAGAATACCACATAGCTCAGAAGATAGTAGTTCTGATTGCTGGCACATTTCCTGTCTTTTCCCTTTGATCTATAAAATAACTGTTCTGTAAGATGGCCTCTCAGGCAATTCTTTGTAAAGAAAGTGTGCCTTTCCCCAGAGAGGTTTCTGCACAGAACAGAAGGCTGAAGCTGCTGGCCTCACCCAGCAGAAGTGTTCACAGCCTGAATTTTCTCTGGAACTGTGGCTGGAAGAGTTGATAGCTGTGTGGATGTGTAGTAGCAGAAAACATTTGGCTGATCAAGCAGTGCTTTGCTTATCGCTAGGGAGAACTTTGTCTAGTATTAACAAGAATATCTCTTAGTTTAGCAACCCCTGCTCCTGGTGAACCATTGTTCACCTTCTGCAAGGATGCTGCATGGTCCTTCAAATGGCTATGGGCACTTCACACACAGCATTATGTGTCTCTGTGTGTGTGGAGGGGGTGTTTATCTTTGCAGCAACTTGTTCTCACTTTCTTCTAGGAAAAAATGAAGCTGGTGCAGGCCATGTTTCCTTCTCTGCCAGATGCTCTACCTCACTAAGGTAATTAGCTCCGTTTGCTCAGCTTTGCATGCTCAGAATAAAATTAGGCTATTTATTTAAGTGACAAATGTCAGGATAAATCCTGTACTGTCCTGTACTTTGCTGAATGCAGTTACTAATTGAGTCACTGGTTGATTTAGACAACAATAGGATTACATAGGATGCCTTTTCAGTATGGAGTATTTCTCCTAATTTTTGTATCATGACCAGGAACAAGACATATGTTGATACATAAAAATAAGAAAGATCTAATACTCAGAATCTGCAGGACTGCACAAAGGAGTGGTTCCACTTGGAAAAAAATCATCTTAAAGACTGACTAGTTTACTGATCCTGCACCCTTTCCTTGTTCCATATTTTTATTCTTATTCTCAGTATTTGGAAGACCAAATTTAAGACAAACACAAACACACATATGAATATATAATGCACAGCACAAGCAAATGTTTATCTTTCTCCTCACTGAGTTTGATAGCTTGTTCAAGTTTGCGGTGCACGTGCACTCAAGTTTGAGTTTCACTTTCAATGAGGAATTCTCAACAACTTTCAGAACTGGATCTTAACAGGGCTGAATGGTTTGGTAGCTAGCAAAGGAATTTTCCTTTCACAATATTCCATTTGAAGCAGTTTAAGCAACAGAAAACTCCAATAATCTAATGGTTACCTGATCTCTGCTGTTTTATATACAGTAATAAGGCTTTGAAAAAATGTATCAGCTGAACCAAGACATGCAGAATGAAAGCCTTAGCAGCAGCATCTTGAGGGAAAAGGTAGAAAGAACCCACATTCTGCTATTTGCACAGTGAGTCTGGTGTTATCAGTGCAAATCTGCAGAAGTACAAGGAGAAAAGCCAAAATGACAAAGACTGGGTTACTGTAGGAGCTAAGCCTCTAGCCACAAGTATTCTCATTCATGGATGACTGACTTAGAATTGTTCTGAGTTACTATGAACATTTGTGTTTAGTGAGTGACTCAGTATCAAGTGGTAAATTGGAAAGGATTGATTTTCCCTCTGCTGCTTAAGGATTTAAGAGCTACATGGGAAAATTCCAGCCCACTTGATGCTTGTGGCAACTTGTTCAGTCACAGACTGAAGCGTAATCCTTACATGTCTGTTTTCACTGGATATTAATTCAAGTGACTGGCACACAGACAGACACAGGCAGTAGTAGATAGATTGTAAAGTTGCTGAATGGTGCTATATTTACCTCTGTGTATTGCTTCAATGTATGGGACCAGGTTTCATGGTTCATGGAGATGTCCTACACAGAGATGATCCATATATGGTAGTTTCCTAGGTAGAGGCTATGTGAGACAGGGCTGTGTCTGCCATTTAGGAAACAAGCAGAAGTAAGTGGTAAGTAAGTTCAGTGAGCAGGTTGACTGCCTGAACAAAAGATGTGCTATTCATTTAATTTATATTCCTCACAGGGTAAGGACCAAAAGTTCCGGTGATATTTAGAAAGTGAAATAGAACATGGACTGTGAGCAGGTCCGAAATAAGGGAACTGTGGATAAGCTGAAACATTGCCTGCAGTCATTTGCATCCCTGTTGGAAAGAAGTCACATCAGCTAATGTGCAACTACTGCAGTGCAAGGCCCAGTACACTGAAGGTAAACTGTGTGGGTTCAGCAGCTGCTGTGCAAGCAGGAAAGAAAAAGTCCCAGGCCCCTTTACAGAAAACGAGAGGCAGGTAACTCCATGTAGGAACCCCCTCAACAGTCCAAGCTTAGGAAACAGAAATTACAGTTGTTAGGGAATATTTGAACACATTTGAAAGCTGAGATAATTTATTTCTTATCAGACAGAAACGATTGCAAGGAAGATTTTAAAATAAATCATCAGTGTTTGAATGCAGGAAACTGAGAACAGCTGTTGGAAACATCCACCTTAAGGTGACGGCTGCCTTTACCCCTCAGCAGAATGTGTGTAGTTTGTCTTTACATCAACTCTCATGATCTATTGTTGGTGTTTCAGTGGAAACCAACCTATTTGTATACCTTTACAAGAAGTGCCTATTCTTTGCTTTCTCTTGCCCTATTTTGCTTGCTCAGTCAGGTGCTCATGGCAGAGATCCTAGATCCTGCTGCCACCTGAACATTTGGAGGTGCCCATGTCTCCAGCCACAGATCCATGCCAATGTGGCAACAAAGGGAGAGAATTCTTCCTACACTGAAAGCTGTACATCTCACTGATGAGAGTACATCTGTCTGAGTTCAGGAGGCCAGTGGTTTTAAATTAGATTGATTGGACTGATTATGAGAGACTCCTCAACCTCACTGTCTGTGAACACCTGCAGTAACAAATCTGCTACAGATGAGGCACCCAGTCAGTCATGGATGATGATCCCTATGGCAGGCATACTTGGAGTGACTGGAAAAGCAGCTCTCCTGTCCAGAGGCCTCTTAAAGGGCCACTTCAGGGGCTCCCTTCTTTTCTGAAACACCGCAATGAGATTGTCTGTGTGGGGTTTTTTTAAAAAATGTGACAGAGTAATGCTTTGATTCAATGCATGATCTGTGTGGCAATAAATCTCTCCAACTACCATTAACATTTTTTTTTCATCAGAAGGGCAGTGATGTGGCAGACCAGAGTAATTTCCCTGTTAGTTTTTTCTTTTAGAAAAATCTTTCCTTTGGAACATGCCTCATGGTAGTGACTGCCAAAAGAATCATAGTTTGCAATGTCTTTGCCACACTCTTTTTCGAAGTTCCTTCTTCACTGCACACCACTCAGCCTTTATTAACCCTTTCCTCTGTTGCAAATCCTTTAATATCTGAATTACCTTTACCCTCACCCTTTAGCAAAGTGCAAATAGGCTAACTAATCCACGTTCATTTCTATTAACATACTTATCAAGGGGGAATAAACCCTATGGAAGTCCAAAAATAACATGAAATGGTGCAAAGATACTACATTTTAATATTCTCCATTGAGGCCAAACACACTTGCTGAGAGAAGGAGTAACTGGGACTCAGCTACAAGTTTCTGTTCCGTAGCTCAGCTCTCAGGTGAAGCATTAACTTTTTATTTACAATTCTTCATATAGTGTTGCATATAGTTATATTTCAGGAGGTCAGTGAAACCAGAATGTAATTCTCAGTAAGGTTTCAAAAACGTTTGATAAATACAGCAATATTTCTTGTATGTGACATTTTACAGATTATTTGCATTGTTCCTTCTTTTACAGCCCATGGTTAAAGTTGTGTGCTAATTGTAAAATATGGAATTTTTTCTAAAGGAGATGAGCTAAAGTTTTAAGGTAGCAATCAGGTAGGTGTCTCTGGTTCTGAAGCTGGAAATGCTGCAAAGAAAATATTTTGTTTTCAGTGTCCCTGCTTATTAGCTTGTAACTTGCTATACCATCACTGCAGAAATAAACCACCTGTTAGCAAAAGAAACAGCACGTAATATATAAACATGTAATATATGAATAAATCTTTGGTTCTAGCTTTTAATTTGACTTTGTCTTTTTTTAAGTAAATGATTCATATCATCTTCTTTTTGAAACCTTTTTTCTTCATAATACATGTTCTAACTGTGGTTTTTGCCAATACTTCAGATCTATTAACACCATGGAATGACTAGTTAATTCTGTTTATGGTACCTATCTTCTCTACTATTGTGAAAGGTACAATGTTGATTTTTGTTGGAAATTCTAATCAATTAGAAGCTTTGATTTGTAAGTTATGGAAGAGAAAACCACACAGAGGACCTTTAATGAATCAAATACTCACTTGCTCTCTGTGTTTTGGATGCATAGTAACTCTCATCATAACCTGCTTTTCTAAATTTTAACACAAAAGTCAAATAATCTTAATCCTTTGTCCAAGGAATGAGGGAGGAAAGCATTGTGCCCTCCTCCTTGCATATCTGCCTGAAACCAAGGATGCAGCAACTCTGATAGCATTACAATGACAGTTCATTTCAAGATGTAAGCAAAGGAGGTGTTTTGTTGCCTTTTTTAAAGTAGTTATAAATGTTAGTGGAATGTTCTGAAGTGAGGTAGCCTTCCCTCACCCCGTCACTCCCTTACTTAGATTTTTTCTCTGACATAGCTGACAGTTATGCTTTTGTATGAAGGCTGAAGAACAGATGAGCTAAAGTAGAAAACTGGATTTCTCTCTAAGTATTAGAGCAATTTGCTACAGCACTTCACTTGTAAGTCACCTTTTTATAACAAGTAGGAATGATACAAAAGATCTGCAGCGTGAAGCTGACATTAAGCTATATATTCTGTACCTGTACCAGAGGCTCCTGAGGACAGCGGTGGGACAAGTTGTGCTCCACCTGTTTCCATAAGTAAACAACCTTGCAGGTGATACAGGTTGCAGCAAGCAGAATAGAGTCAATCGTGGCCAAGTGCCAGCTTTGTTAATGCAGGTTTTATTTCACAGAAATTTCTTGCTATACATGTAAATCAAAAGCATTCTGCTATGCAGCACATTTTTTACAATCCATTTGCCTGGTGGAACTACAATATTGTTATAAAACAGCCTGAGAGAGTTGCATAGGAAATTTCAAATGGTAATGCTTTTTCAAAATGCAACCAAAGAATATCCTATATATGAATTTAGTAAACCTGTAGGAGATGAAGTTGTCAAATTTCTAAGTCTTATAGCAGCTTATCCTACTACGATTCCTATGAACCAAACAATTCTGTCATATTTGTAAAATGTTTTTTTTCTCATATTATTCAGAAGATAAACTCTCAGCTTTATGAGTGTCTGTGAGACGTTTGAAACACTGAAAGCAAAGATGCACTTAAGTGCTAGCAGGATTAGACACCATGGATGTCATCTTCATTAACTTGTGCAATTTGGACTTTTCCTTATTTCCTCTGTCAAAATAGAAAATCATCATCTTCATCACAGAATCATGAAATGGTTTATGTTGGAAACTACTTCAAAGCTAGTTCAGCCCCCTGCCATGGTGGGGGTTGTGGCCCTCGTCTGGACTTGCTTCAGCAGCTCCTTCTTTTGTTGAGAACCCCAGAGCTGGATGCAGTGTTCCAGGTGGGGTCTCACCAGAGCAGAGCAGAGCAGAGGGGCAGAATCCCCTCCCTCCCCTGCTGCCCACGCTGCTTTGGATGCAGCCCAGGACACGTTTGGCTCTCTGGGCTGAAATGCAGCTTGTTGGGCCATGTCAAACTTCTCGGCTACCAGCAGCCCCAAGTCCTTCTCCTCAGAGCTGCTGTCAATTCATTCTCCGCCCAGCCCGGGTTTGTCTTTGGGGTTGCCAAAGGTGCAGCACCTTGCACTTGGCCTTGTTCAGCGTCATGACGTTTGCATAAGCCCACCTTTCAAACCTGTCAAGGTCCTTCTGGAAGGCATCCCCTCCCTCCAGCATGCCGACTGCACCACACAGCTCGGTGTCACTGGCAAACTTGCTGAGAGTGCACTCGATCCCACTCTCCGTGGCACAAACAAGGATGTTCAAAGACCAGTGGTCCAAACACCAGCCCCTGAGAAATGCCACTCAATCTTTTAATATGAAATACTTTTTTATGATTCTTTCCCTACAAGTTTCATGGGTTTAGTCTATTAAAAACAAGAGGCAAAGCCAAAACACTTACCAGTGTATCTTGCTTAAAAGTTTCTCTTGGCTTCAGCCAATACATGCTGAATGAATGTAACAAGACTTTACCGAAAAGAATACACATCTTACATATTCATCACTGCTTTATCAAAGTCATACCCTTTAGCTCTTGAATGTATGACTTGTCTCCTGGCTTCAAATTAATAATAATTAAGTCTCCCACTAGTTTTTTTTTAAATAATGGAAGGCTTTCCTTTATCTACCGATTAGTAAGAAAAAAGGAAGAGACTTTGATGTTCTCTCCTTGGAATTGTTGCAATGTTTTCAGCTTAAGCCTCCTAACCTGATTCATAAGTGTTCAAGTCAAGAGCGATTAAACTTTTCTCATAACTTAAAAACAGTTCTCTACTGCTTGGTCGTTTTGAGATTCTTCTTTTATCTCCAAGGTCAGGTAAAAACATCAAGGGTTTAGAAATATGCTCTATCTGTGAGACAGGTCAAGATGACCTTGTGTTCTCCCCCCCAAAAAACTGTTCATGTATTTCTTCTTCATTTATCTCAGGCTGAGAAGAAAACAGCACAAACTGCCTCCAGCAGCTTTAAAACTAATGGATGTTACTTAATTTTCAAGCTGTTTCAAGTATCTTTCGCTTCTTTCTTTGATGAGTTTTAATAATTAATATTTTTGCAGGATGCTATTGCTCCAGACTGGCTTTCTCTGCCTGCTGCAAATTTTTTTTGTTTAGAATTTCATGCCTATTGAGCTATTGGCAAGATCTGCTTTGTGCTTCACTTAGAAATCAAGAAGGATCTGTTCTGCAGATTAATACTCTGCTGCTACATTGTCCTCGTTATGCTAGCTGTTAAGGGAACATTTCCTTGTTACAGCAGTACACACATGAAAGTTAAGATCTTCAGGGTATCTTCTATGTGTCTTGGACTGGCATCCCTAAACTAGCTCCTAATGAAATCAGGCTGTCTCTTAACTGCCTTCCTCCCCTTTTTCTTTATTTTTCTTGGGGTTTTNGTGTTCACCTTCAGTTTGTTTTGGTGTGGGGTTTTTGTGGGTTTTTTTTTTTTTTTTTTTTTTTTTTTTTTCTTTTTTTTTTTTTTTTTTTTTTTGCTTGTTTTGTTTTGTTTTGTGTTTTTTGGTGGTTTTTACTTTAGCCAAGTGACAAAAAGTGGTCTTTTACCTTCCTGTTGTAGGTAAAAATCCTCTAGGCCTGACATGGTGTTTTTAAGTGACTGCTTTTCCAGCATGAAGTTGTTATGCCCGTGCTGTCAGGAATACATCGAAGCAATGTGGTGATTATTTTCACTGACTGCTAGGTGAAGTCAGCAGAAACCCGCGCACAGCGGGGTTTCACCTGCCAGTGCCTTGCTTCCCGAAATGCGTCGGCGACAGCCTCATCCTTGCTACTCACGCGCACCCCCGTGTGGTCAAATTCTGTGTCGTTCCCTCCTCCTCCTCCTCCTCCCGGTTTCCTGAAGTACATCGGCGAGAACAGAATCGTCCAGCTCTCCATCGTGCCGTCCTCAGACCCTCTTCACAGTCACAGGATATTCTGAGTTGGTAAGGACCCACAAGGATCATCGAGTCCAGCTCTCAAACGGCTCGTGGTTGATTGAACGCACGAATTCAGCGTTATTAGCACCACGCTTTAACCAACCGACCCAGTCTTTCCAGCCCCCTCCGCAGCTTCCACACATCTTCCAGAGCAGCAGCTCCCCTCCTCAAAGCCAACTACAAAGATCTTTGAAAAAGAAAAAAAAAAATTAAACAGCAACCATCTCTCACCGCGTGTGCTTCATTTCTTCAGGCTGGCGGTGAGACTCAAAGGTTTTATAAACTTCATTGACCTTCACAGTATGACCAAATTAGATAGAAGAATATGAGAACAGGGGTCTTGCCAGCAAGCACTGAAGTCATGCTTTAAACAGAAAAACCAGAGAAGTAGACCTTAAAGAGACACTGATTCAAAAATTCCCTAGAGAAGACAGAAAATCCTTATCAAAGATGAATTGCTAACACACAGTCTCATATGGCAAGGGAAACTATTTCTTGTAAAGGCAGGCTTGTGTGCTTTCCTTGTGAGCATAATGGTCTTTCCATACATCACCATACTGCACCATGCCATGCCAACCCACACCATACCCATAACCATTACCATGCCATACCATACCACACCACACCATATATTCTTCATTCATGCCATTAAGAAGAAAACTGCTTGAGTGACAGCAAAAGCTTTAATGAGGTTGACTGCAGTTTCCATTTTACAGCTCTTCAGCCTTCTATCCTTCTATCAGTTTCTGAAGCTTTCATATATTGCTATGGAACTTAATTTCTCTCAATCATCAATTTCTTTCAACCAACTCAGATTTTAGACTATGGAATGTGTAGAAAGATGTTTCCATTGCAGCAAGATCATAGAAGTCCCTTTTTAAGGATTCAAAAATTGGTTAGAATTGATAATGAAATAACTTGCAGTGGAAAATGTGGTTCCTAAGTAGGTAATGAATTCTGATAGAATTCTGTGTTTTAACTGTCCTTATCCTAACTAGAATATTTGCTATTCCACATTTTTGTTTGCACAGTAATAATCAGAGGACACATGCAATTAAGCCAGCTGTTTCTGAGGAAAAAATAACTGACCTTGACACTAATCATCCCAGTGTAACAGAATATCTGAGTCAGCTGCCTGGTTAAGTGAGGCATCGTGGGCACTGCTGTAGGTTAGAGGTCTTTGGGACAAACACAACCAGCTGAACATCAGAGGGAGATTCTCAAGAGCAGCAGGTGGCAAGGAGATGCTTCTAGAAGGACAGAGGAGATCCTACAGACAGAAATGCTTTACCCAAACTGTTTGAAATGTCCATTTGAGTAAATTCTTATATGACTTTAGCTGTAAAGTCTTTAGCTGTAAAGACTTTGCTGACTTGAGATAAATCAGAACCCCAGACTGAAGAAGTAACTTAAAATAATGTAGCAGTGTTAGTGTTGAAGGGGTATACATTCATAGTATACTTTTTGTTCTGCACAAAGATCCATGCATGCCCAGCTTTACATATCCAGCTTCCATTATCTATTTCCCACTGTTATGGAACAAAATTTAACTGTCTTTTTCTACTGTTTTGGTTTTTGCTAATTCGTTTAGATTTTGTTGTGTTTTGTGTGTTTGGGGTTTTGGTTGGGTTTTTTTTGGTTTGTGGTTTGGATTTTTGTTATTTTGTTATGGTTTTTTAACAAAAATTTAACGAAGTTGCAGAATACATATAGGTTAACTTGAAGAAAAAAGATGTAATTTCTCTGGTTGGATTTCCCATTCTGGTTCATAGCAGGACCACACAGTTTTGTAACAGCATAGCTGAGCCACAGGTACCCTTGTGAGTCAGAAGACAAAGGAAGAGATTGGGAGTGCTTCAGCTGGCAAGGGGTTGGGGTTTTTTTCTGTTTGTAGTTTACCTGTCACTTTAAACATGGAGTAGTAGGGATCTTAAATAGAAAAAACATGGAGTACAGAGCTGCACATGAGAACATCAACACTATCTCTAAATGCCCATGTTTTGTTTCATCTTCTCATCAGAAGATCCCAGATCAGGATCTCCTAGACAATCTTCACAAGTCCACAGGTGACACACAGATGTCTCTCTCTGAGCCCACAAATACATTTTCCATGATAGAAAGGTCCTCATAATGCCCTGAGTGACACTGCAAGGGCACCTGACAGTGGTGCTCTGTGCCGCCTTCTCTAAGCCTCCTCATATTTTTGCCTCTGCCCAGTGTGATGCACCACTAAGGGCTGCAAAACGTGCGTTTGCCTGTGTGTAAAGTAGGTTACTCCCCTTTGTGAGAGCCATGTTGTGGATGCACATGTAGAGCAGTGGTGGTCACAGACAGTGAGGAGTAGCTGATAATGAAACAAACCTGAACTAATTTGGCTAGACTTTGATGTGATTAGCCAGATCAAAGTTAATCTCCTATTAGATAGCTTATAAAAACTTGAGCTGGCAGATTTTTCCTTCTTCCTCTATTCTGAAAGAACATTGACATAAGTTAAGGATAATCAAATACCCTGCACTGTTTCAGAAAAGCTTGGAGTATGGTGTATAGGTAAAAAAGGGGAAAAGGACAATCTTAGAGCCCACACAGTGCTAAGATGGGTGCAAGATGTGAAACCAATATAAGGCCACAAGCAAGGGAATAGAGATAAGTTATTTGAGTCATGAGTAAAGCTAGATTTCAAACATTCTTTCTATTAAATAAATGGAATTCTGACTAACTAGGACCATAATTCTGGGAGTTTCTCTAAGGTGAAACAGTTGGAACAGATGCAAATGCTTGATATGGTAACTAGTCTCCCACCTGTGCCTATATCACTGCTAAAAAGAAATCCTAAAAGGAAACACTAAAAGGAATCTTGATGAACGGCTAAATTAAAGTGCTAGTAGATAACTTACTGTAACTTATTCATGAAACTGCCTTGTTTTTCCCATTTTGACAACATATATAAAACTTTACAATATGCAGTACAAGTTGTTAATATTTTCATCCTTGTAAGCGGAAAATGCAATCTTGCTGTGTTAAACAGACTGTTTGTTAGGGAGTGGTAGCAAATAATGCTGTCTATAGAAATAGCTATTCCACAGAAGATGCTCTGAAGGTAGAGGTTTGGCTGTTTAAAACATTGATGGAAGAAATGTATTGCCATTTGCAAATTCCAGTTCTGAAAAAACCTGCAATCTTCTATAATTCGGTTCAAAGTCCTGGTACTGAACAAACAAGTGTTGTGCCAGGCACTTGATATCTTAATTTCCTGCCGCTGAATAGTCCCTGCCAGAATCACTGTAGAGTCACTAAAAGCACATGTACTACACCTGGAGTGGCTCTTGTAGTGCTAGTGGTATTGAGCAGACTTCCACCATCTCTAGAGTACCTGGAAGCCAATACCACTGTGGCTGGTATAATGTCTCTTAAATTAGTAGAAATGTTTGTTAATTAAATGAACTTACGTAGGTTTATACCATAAGGAAAAGAAGTCTCTTAGATAGAAAAGAAATTAAACAACTGAAGTTTTTCTTCCTTCCTGAAAAAACTAGGTTCCAAAGGCAGTTTGTTCAATGGCAAGACAAGAGGAAGATTCAGCCAAAACCTAATATTCCCCAAAGACATGTTTATAAACAGTGTGAGACAGGTAGTGAAGAAGATTTTCCCGTAAGAGTTAATGGATCTGAGTCAGGAGAAGCGTGTAAACACATAGATTACACACTACTCAAAGGACAGGGCCATGACACCTCAAAGTCTGTTGGGATTGTCACATGGAGGACACACGGCGTTTTCAGAGCCGACTGCTGGCCTGAAAGATCTGCTCGCTGTCTTGAGGACACNCACCCGGCCCCGCAAAATCAAAGGAGTCGGTCCTGAAAGAGAAGGGCGCACCACCTTCTCCTGCCAGTAGCTGGCGGGGTCAGGGGCCAGCTCAGCTCCAGGTGAATGCTGCTCCACCGGAGGGAAGGGCATTTGGGAGAGCAGGGGGGTTCTCTCTCGCCAGGAGCGTGGGGTTTCTGCACTGTAGAGAGCAGAGCACTGGACTTAGTTATTAACAGCAGCCAGCAGTATGCATGCATTATCGCCATCAGCTGAGATGTCTGGTCTCCTCCAGAGGACTCTGGTTTCCAGTGCTGGATCTTCTTTTCCCCCTGTCGCATGTAACAGCCGTTGCTTCCATGTCCCCGTGTATGCCAAGCACTTCTACTACCCTTCAGCTTGCGGATCTCAGCGGACTGACAGTGCTCGAGGGCCAACAGGCCGGCAGCCAGGGACTAGTGGTGACCAATTCAGACACCACGATGGGGGTGAGAAAGGGGTGATCAATAGCTAACTCATGTAAGCACAGTTAACTATTGGGAGACAGCAAATGTTGATTCCGACAGCAAATGTTAATTACAAGACCTAAGAAGCCGGATTTGCCCTAATCTTGTCAAGATAGAGGGGACAAGGATCATCTCAGAAACCGCTGAATCATTCCTCAAAGGACCACGCATGCCCCTGGGAGAAAGGTGAAAAGTGCATTGTGAGGAAGACTACTAACCTTCATCAGAAAGACCCCCGAGGAAGAAGAGAAGCCTTCCTCAGTGGGACCACCAGGACACACAGCGCATGCGTGGCATGTATGCTAATGATATTAATGACTTCCGAGAAATAATTTGTATAAACACGCCTGTCCCAAGGAATGTGATGAATATTCATGATTCAACCCATAACATTGTGCTGTAGGAAGTGGGGGGGTGTGTGTGTTCCGAGGAGAGATCCGCACACATACCAGGTACCGATTAAAGCAAATACCCACTTTTCTGACTCTGTCTCTGAAGTGTCTCCTGGCCCGGTTTGGGGCGAATCAGGCGTAGCAAGCAGACACTGTCCAGTGGAATCTCAAACTTTTGGGCACAGCCCCTGGGACATCTGGCACTGGTAGGGCACACAGACCTCATGGAGCCTCGGGCTGACGGCCGTGCTGGTGGCTCAGCTAAACACAGCTGCTGAGCACAACCCAGTGTGAGGGCGGGACTGGGAGCGGTCACATTACAGCCCGCGGGCGCTGCCCTCTGGCTAGCCCACCCTTCGTTGTGCTACGATAACGCCCAAAATGCGGTAAGCCACCTCCTCTCTCTCTCCCTCCTTCAGCACCCTCAGCCCCTTGTGCCTGGTGAGAAAGGAGCCCATCTTACTGTTTTTCAAGATTCCTGAGACTGAAAGGCAGAGGTGAATTAGTTTTATACCAGAATTCAACTGCTTTACCTCATCAATATCAGCAAGTATCTGAAGGGAGGGTGCCAAGAGTATGGATCCAGGCTCTTCTCAGTGATACCAAGCAATAGGCCAAGAGGCAATGGGCAGAAACTGATGGACAGGAATTTCCACTTAAATACGAGGAAGAACTTTTTTACCGAGCAGTTGACTGCACACTGGAACAGGCTGCCCAAAGAGATTGTGGAGATTCCCTCACTAGAGATACTCAAAAACCATCTGGACACAATCCTGTGCAATGTGCTTTAGGATGACCCTGCTTGAGCAGGGAGGTTGGACCAGATGACCCAATGTGGTCCCTTCAAACCTGACCCATTCTGTGATTCTGTGAAATGCAATGAAAGCAATACAGATGTGACCTTCTCAATGCAGGTCATAAGCGATTTTAAACAAGTACAGGCTTTAAAAAGTTGTAAACTTTTGGGCTGCTAAGTTACTTAAGAAATAAATCCGAAGTCTTGCAACCTTCTCAGCTTGCTCAGAAGAGTTTAAATCCAGATTTTGTGCAGTTTTTTTGGCCACCATGAATAAACATTTTCAGGAGGTTGGTCCACCTCACTTTGCAGATACTGTCACATGAAGCTGCAGCCTATGTGTGCACTTGGGCACTTATGAAGTGAAGGCATGCATCCTTTTACCAATGAGCTTAGATCTTTACCAGCCAAATGGAGGGAAGGGGAAATGACTGGCTGCAGGGATTTAGAGGATAGGGAAAGAGAGAGAACACATGAGCATGCATGTGTGTAAGTGCACCTTTGCACAAGAAGAAAACCTGCTATCACTCTGTATGGCTGTGCAGCCTAACTCAGTGCAATACAGAGGTGTGAGAACTTGTGTAGGTAATAAACTCAGGAAAGAAAAGAAAAAATTGAGACATTAATTTACCAAGTGTAATTAAAGCCCTATTAAACCGACTACATTGCTTCTACTTCTAAGCCAACTTAGAAGTAAATTCTACATAGCACTTCTAGCACAGATCTGCAGGGTGGCATGTGCTCTACCCACTTCTTCCATGGGATATGTGTACAAACAACTATGTGGGAAAAAACTCAGTTCAGATGATCTACACTGGTGCAGAGAAGCAGAAGTAAAGAAAACAACTTAAGTGTATTCTCAGGAAGGAATTAGTTTAATCATGGACACCTTCTTAATCAGAGTGAGTTATTTCTTCTATAAAAATCTCACATTTTATCAGTATTTCTTAAAATGCATCAGAAAAACAAGGACTAAAAGTTTAAAACAGCATTGCAGTTATATATGAAAGGCCACTGTTGTGCTAGTATGGGTTTCCCCTCACAGTTTAGGATTAAGCTGTGAAAGCATCTTCTCGAGCTTCATTGCTAGAGCCATGTTTCCTTTAATCCTTAATTTTCCAGACATGAAGGCCAGAGTTGGCTTTAATTTACCTAAAAAGAAGAAACAGAACCATCAGAATATGAAAGGAACTGGAGAAAGCTGGTGCACAGCAAAAAACATAATGCCACCATAGTGAAACCTTAGCTACTACTTTGCTACCAAGTCCTCCTGGTAAAAGCAGTGCACACAGGAAACGCTGCTCGGAGATGTGCAGAGCAGAAGTCCAACACATTGACTGGATTCTTTCTGACGCTACACTGGCTGCTAAAATGTCACTACCTGGTTAATAAAAGCAGGGTAAGCTTTTGCACTCTCCCTGTTCACAGGCCACGAGAGTGCAGAAGAATCCAAGCAGTTCTTGCCTACACGTGTCCTTGAGCCACAAAAAGCCGAAAGTTCCTCCCATCCCAGATCATAAAGCGAGAAGCCACTCCACTCCCCCGTCAGCAGAGGCTTTTCTGGGCACCGGTACCTGCGTCCCCTGACAAAGGCCTTTGTCCCTCACCTGTGAACATTTTGACAAAGTCGGCACTCGACATGCTCATGACCACATCAGCTGTCACAGGAGGCTTTCCGAAGCCAGCGCTCCCACCCTTGCTCTTCAGGTCAATGTACCAAGTGCCTCCACCATCGCCTGCAAGAGCGAAGCCAGGTGAGACGGCAGCGAAGAGCGCTGCGCCCNGCCCTGCCTGCGGCCGCAGCTCCCCGCGGGCGGCGGCGCCGGGACAGGGGCTCCGCGGGCGGCACGGGGGCAGCGGCTCCCGGCGCCGGCTCCAGGGGCCCGGAGAAGGAGCGGCCCACGGAGGGCAGGAGGAGCTGCTCTGCTTCGGGACCAGCCTCCAAAGTGCTTCTGTTGGAGCACACCCGCTGCCTTTTGCTAGGCAAGGCTGCTCAAGCCGTGGTCTTACCGGAGAGCTCAAACTGAAAGACACCCTGAGTGCTTCTCACGTACTCTTCAGTCATTGCCCCTTGAATAACTCTGAATGTCTCTGCAACAGGGCCCGACGGCTTGGCTGCAGCAGATTCTGTCTTAACCTTGGCTCCATCTGCTCCTTCCTGCTGGGACCCGCTTAATTTCTTCTCTTGGGCAGCACCTATGAGGAGGATTGTTTTTCTCTTTCAAATGCATACCACTTTAAAAATGAATGTAAAAACATGAGCAGAGAACTCCATTTGAAAAGATTTAAGCTTCAAAGTGGGGAAAATTATTTTTTTACCATTTCAGTATTAGCACTGATAAAGGATGCTTTCTCCACCTGGGAATCTGAATAGGTACACATTGCTAAATGTAATTTTGCAATAAATTTTGATTCCTGATAGATCAAAAGAAAAGTGAAAATAAAACCACAGAGAACTTCTAATTCTGACTGTTTACAGTTCTTTACAGATGCTTACACAACAGTTTTCTAATGTAATCCATACACTACTCATGATAACATAAAAAAAAAAAAATCAGTGTCTTTAATAACCATCACTTTAATCCCAAAATACTTCTGTCTTGTCTATCTTGTAAAGAACATGCAAATTTTCAAAAATTCTTCTGCAAAGGCTTCTGAGGTGGAAATTATTTTACTGCTTTGATCAGTGGTTTACTTTACCACAGTGAACATGCATATTTAACAATGAAGTACAGCTTTTGCAATCTACAAAGCCAATCAAGTTGAACAGCCCCTTAAAATGCTGTTGCAAGTCTCTTCAGTGCCTTCAGCATCACAAAATGCTTAGGTCTGTTCTACAAAATAACCTGCACTGGGAACTAACACCATCCTTCCCTGGCAGAACGGTCCTACGGTGACTACTCAAGGGGTATTTTCAACACAAAGGAACACCTCCAACTCCTCCTCTGCCCTTGCCTTAGCCCCGTTTTGGCACTCCTATAAAACCTGTGCAGCATTCTTAGTTGCTCTCCAACTTGACACATTACAATTCTGAAAAAGCAAAAGCAATGCTTTTCTAAATAAAATGTCTACATTTCATCCAAGAAATGTATTTTAATTGTGCAAATTGTGCACGTTTCATCTAAGAAACCATGGAGGCTTTACATCATATTATTTTGTATAAATTCGCAAGGCAAAGGAGATATTCCTGCAAAATACGCTGTTTGCAGTCTAATTTATTTTTCCAGCAATATTTACCTGTTACCTCCCTACTACCACAATTCAGATGTTTAAAAAAGAATTCTTCAAAATAATGCAGTGACTTTACACCATGAAAGTCCTGCAGGAGATGATTTTTTCCCCAGTTTTAAGTACATAGTCACTTCCATAAATCTTATGCTCCAAATGACAAAAGGGTTTTTGCTAAATAGCTTGAGTCCAAATTCATAGCAGAAAAAACAGAGGGCATTCATTATTGTGAAATGAAATTCATTATGGAAATTATAGACTTGTACACACAGTGTTTTCCCTACCGTATCTTTCTTTCTTCAAATCTGTAGTGTCAATTTCAACATCTAAGAAGAAGTCAGGTATCAGAGGGTGACCTAAGAGGGAGGGAAAATGTAACAGTAAATCCAAGTAAAGTTGTACAGCAGGAATCCATTTCATCTGGAACTACTGTCAAGTAGTCCTGTACTTCACTTTATAAGTAAATACTACAATTTCCAGGAAAAACATAGCATGAAATAACATGTTTAGAGTTTTGTTCTTTTAAAATCTGACCTAGAAGGCTTTTAAGGTTGCAATGAAGAACATCAGAGAAGAAAAACATAAAAATTTATCTCATGAGCTGTTAAATAGTAATACATACATCTACAATGCGGGTAGGTTTTCTTTTCATTACAGAATTTCTTGATTTAATTTAATAGGCATTTAATTATTAAACTCTCAGTGGATCCATATGGGCTTTCCAGTGAGACATGTTCTCAAAGCTGAGGCAAAGCAACTTCTTTTTACAAACTAATTTAAGAGCCCCTAGAAACAAAACTGTATTAATATTCTCCATATGTCCTCCCCTCCTTCCTGAACTTACTTCTCACCTTAAAGATCACTTTTACCTGGTGCAATTGCATAAACATCAAAATCCTTAACTCCTTCTTCTCTCAGCAGAACTTCATCAATAATGAAGTTTCCAGTGAAAGTTTTCGGTTTTGTCAAAATGCAATATGCAGCATCTGCCAGGATGTCTGTTTTCCTGCACTGTTTTTCTATTCCAGCTCCTCCCAGCATATCCATAGCAGCTGTATGTATGGCTAGAAAGTTTGAAGGGTATGAAAACAAAGCTTTAATACTGATGATATGGAATTCTCATTCCTTTCATAAGTAAACAAACTTTATTTTTCTTTCACACAAAAGGAAATTCTGGGAAGACAGAAGCTGTGAAATACTACCAACCATACTACCAATTCTTTAAAAACAACAGTAAAATCCCATGACACTATTACAGGAATCAAAAAGGCCAGAACATTTTATGACATTCACATCCCTCTATTTATTTATTCTCCCACCTGGTTTTCCACCAAGTTATTCAGGACATGAAAAACTAACAGGACAACTGTTTTCCTCAAATGTATGACACATCAGTTATAAAGAGGTATCTGCTTTGGTGATTATCACACTGAAAGTCTTGATGCTTAATTTTAGTCTTTTGATAACTCCCATGAGCTACTAAGGTGTTTCTCCCAAGTTAATGAGAAACCAAATAACATAACCTGACATAACTTGTTCAATATTTCACAGAAAGGCTGCATTAGACCTAAGAATAAAATCGGTATCTCATAGGCTTCTGATTCTTTTATTAAGCAACTCTTTGCAACTCTTACTTCTGTGTCATTCCAGTAGTCTTCTTTATGTTTCTCCCACAGAAGCTACTAACATTGTGGCATGTTGCTGTCTAAGCCTCCGATTTGCTCTTCCAGGCTGAGGTATCCATTCCATTTTTTTCATCCCATTCCACAGAAAGGCTGTCTGGTTGTAGCTTTTGACATTTGCCATCTTACTGTTTTTCCACCATGTGTTCTGCTTCATTAGTTTTTCCCATCTGCTGTTTAAAACTTAATGCTCTACCCCCAAGTTTTGAGACAGATTCACAAATCCTTTCCTGCATATGGGGCCAGAAGATCAGGGAGGCAGAAGGATAAACCGAATTTTTGTCCTCCTTTCAGTGCTTCCATTCCACACAAAGTAACAGCAATTTTGATACAGAAATGATCCTAACATTCCTTAAATAGCAAATAAATAGACACTGTGGAGGACACATGTATCTGAGCTGGATCATTCACCTTTCAAAGTAGGTACTGGGAAAAAGGACAGAAGTCATCAGCACTGGCCTGAGAGCTCCTGTCAGAGCTCCTGTCCAAGTGTTTTCTAGGAGTGTGCAGAAGTGTGTAGATGTCCTTGTTGACTCCATTACTTTAGTCTTCTGTGATGAGAATTGGTGTCTAGGTTTCATTTACCTTTAAGCAACCTCAGCGTCTTTTTTTTTTCCAAATCAAGTGAACTGCTATAAATACACAACTAAATAGAAAGTGACAAATAGATCCCTTTTTAGTGTGTTAGATGACTGTACATACATGTAGGTCTACCTAGGTCTTTTTCTCATCTTTAAGAAAGTCAATAAATTTGCCTTTTTTTGGTCTTCTGAAATGGTATCTGCCCTGCAAGATTTATTTTTTTTAATAACTACCAACAGTACAGAGTATACTTCTGTCAAATACTGTGATGAAATTTATTGAGTTCTTTTGACTTTATATATTTATTCTGAGGATTCATTAAGCTGCTCACTTTTCATGGCCCACAGGTCTGTCACTTCTCTGTTACTGTTAACAATCATTCTTCTGAGCTCAGTCAGCCTATTTGCATAGATTGAAGCAAAAAGGTTTCAAATAGTATTGCCTCGTAGTCTGGCTGTACATTGTTACATTCATTTCATATAAAATGATGTGGGTTTGCCTCTAATGCACATGAAGAGACTTCCAGTTCTGTCCCAGGACACCTTGGTTATTCCTCTGCACTCTTTGTGATGGGGTTGCCCCTTGCCCTTTTGATAGACATCCTCTTTCACTTTCAGATAAACGGAGAACTCTGGCATCTTATTATCAACATATCTTCACGTGTTTAAAGAACCAGGTTAATGAACTGATCCTGGCATCCATACCAACACTGCGGGTAAACACATTTGTATGAGATGATAGTGGACTTTTAAATCAGGAAATTTGCAACTGTATTTCAGATACCATGGAAGTCTGTAACACTACCTCTCTGGATGACCACAATAAATAAGTTAATTTTCTCACTTTTGGAAGATAAACCTTTCAAAAGCACATTTTTTTTGTACTGGAGAATTCACACATTATGATCTTCTTTTATACCTGATGTCACATCAGTTTTCATAGAGGCGTCACTGAATGAGCAGGTGTGATTTCTGCAAATAAAAAGCTCTGCTTGTATACCTTTGATTTTATAGAAAGCCTAATAACTTTTTTGATTTCCTTGCAGCATCTCACAGAGAGAAATCTTTATTTTAAAAAGTATTTATTAGGATATATACTGTTTTCATCTGTAAATTTAGTTTTTCTGCATTTCCAAGCCTCATGTTCTGCAGGATCTGGGGGAACAAGTATTAGTTGCACTCTGTAACCAGTACCAGGTCCCACAGTGCTCTCCTCTTACTTTAGCAGATATGTTACCAAGGACACAGCAGCACTGTAATGCTCAAGAGAAAGATACAACTTTATTTGGTTTGTGTTTCCCACTTCCCCACAGAAGAATGTCAGATTTTGTAGAAGTTTTATTAATACCATCATAGAAATTCTTTAATACCAGACCACATCTGAGACACTGGTAGTACTACTGATATCTGGAGTGCTGCAGCATCAGCCAAAACTAGAAGGAGATAATGTATTCAACTACACAACATAAGACTTAATGTAACTTCTGCTTATAAAGTTAGCCACCCCTCTGAAAAAATTTCCATTTTGAGTGGGTGGAGAAATTCTCCCAGATTCTTTTTTTTCCCTTGCCATGAAAAAAAAGGTCAAGTCATTCAGACAGGTGGGGGAAAACAGCCACATTGCAAAATCAATACCTAGTATAACCAGATGGTCTTTGCAGAAAAAAAATTCTTTAGCTTTTAACAGGACCCTTAAAGCCGCTGACTTATTTCCCCAATAACAGTGGATGCTTTTTCCAGCACATCCTGAATAAGAAAGCTGTGGAGGATGCACATAGTGTGTCTATGCAGCATATGAATATGTGCATTTACAAGACACAGGTTATCTTGTAACATATTTTCCATGAAAAAAGTAAGTCAAATTGGTTGTCTGCATTTTCATACCATCTCTCTCTATCAGAACAAGACACTCTGGATTAATTCCTTTACTGTCCGTAACTCTTACAGGCAATACACATCGTTAAATCAGTCAGTGACCAAATCCCACACAATGATAGGTAAAAGGTCAGCTCTGTTAATGAGAAACCAAGTTACTCCCACATACTGGATTCTGAGGAGATACAAAACCCATTTAGCAGTGCCATTTTAAAGACAAGATGGGTGGAAGGGTGGGACCTAGGGAGCTACAGACCAAGAATCAGGTTTCATGGTTCTATTCCAAATGACATTTCCAGATATTTCCAGATCCTGGGAAATCTCCACAGAAAGTTTTTTGAGGTTTTCCTGGGCACTCAAAAAGCAAATATGCAGAAACAAGTGCACATTTATTTTAACTGCCTCAGAAATAAAAAAATACAACACACACTTGAAACCTGAAAGGTGAACTTTGACTCCACCAGAAGGCAATCCAGATTCTGAAGTTATGCATTCAGTACATCACAGATGAAGACTTTATTCTCTTTAAAATAGTACAGGTTTTGTGATGATATAATTATCATGAATGATAGAATTATAATTTTAAAAGTTAATTCCTTACCAAAATATTTATATGGGTAGAACACACAGAGTGAGCAGAATTATCCATTTACTGGAAGAATTTAAGATGCAAGCATCCAGACCAATGAAAAATGACCAAGTCTGTCAGACACACCAACTCAACTGTTCAACTGATGATCACCTACAGCATTTAAGCTAAGAAATTCAGCTGATTTCGTCTGAAATAATTAAGTTTTCCTTGTATTTCTCACTTTAGAGAAAGTAGATCAGAGAGTTCCATTTCCCACTAGAGTTTAAAAGGGACTGCAGCTGCTAACAGGAAAACACAGGAAAGTGTCTGTGTACAAACACTTCCTGAACTGGAACAGCTTCCTCAGAAGAGGATCTTGGTTCGTTTATCTCCTCTTCCTTCTTCCTTGCACTAGTGAAGGAAATAAACACTGTTGTACTGTTTTCTAACACAATGACTGGGCTTACACCACAAAAGAGTAGGATTACTCTCTGTCTGGTACTGATTTTAACATCAGTATGATTTCTGCCCATAGATGTATTTGGGGAGGAGAAACTGGCCTCCTTGGCAAACAGCTGGCCAAACCTCAAACAGCAGCCCTTATCCTCACTGACCCAGAAAAAGCAAATTGAAGCTAATACAACATGGAAGCATTGAGCTATTTTTCTTCCAGAGAGCTCTTTAATTTCCTGTAATTTGTAATCAGATGGTTCTGTGAACAACTCTTCACAGAATTGCACTGTGCCAAAACTTCTAGGAATAGGCCTTTAAAAATTATTTCCGCATGTACAGAGGTATCTATCTTGTCAGTGATCTCAGGCAATTTAACTAGCAAGGAATTCTGAATACTACTACATACGCAGATGCTCAATTCCCATTCATGAAAGCACTCCAATATTTTTGTGATTCTGTCCAAACCAAAACACTGGGTGCACCAGAAAAAGCACAGGCAAGCCAAACACCACACATACACTTCAACCAACTGTGTGATTTCAAACTAGCTGAAGATGAGTTTAGATCAAAGTGGCAATAGTCTAGTGAGAACTAGAAATGAAAACCAGAACCCATGCAGGATGAAAAAAGAATATATAAAAGAACTGCTCAGTCACCTGAATCTATTCCAGAAGTCTAAAGTATATTTAGTGTCAAATAAAACAAGCTTTAGCAGACAAAATACAGAAAGTCAGTATTTTAGTAGTATTAAAAAAAAAAATCACCTGTTTTAGGCCATAAAGCATTGACAGCAACTTCTCCTCTAAATTCTTCTGCCATTCCCAAGACACACATGGACATCCCATATTTAGAAATGGTGTAAGCTAAGACAAGAAGTGCAAAAAAGATAGCAGTTTACATTCTGTGTAAAATGTAATTTTAATTATGAAAGGAAGATGAAATAGGTAATTGGTTCACACAGAAAAATTCAGGGCTTTCAGACAAAACAGTACATTCCTAGAGTCAAAATCTTTCCCTTTGAGCTGCCACCCCTGTCAGATACAAACTGTAGTCTGATGTCTCTTCACTGCAAGCAAAATGAAAGCTACATGTTTTGCCAAAAATAGCTTAAGCCTAGCTGAATGGTGATTTTGTCATGCTTTTTATATACAGCACACTGACAAGAGTGATCAATTTTTTTCAAGATGTCTAAGGCATACTAGCTGTTAAGGACCAAACTAGTATCCTATAGAAAACAAAAAGGTGGGGGATAGGAATTCTAAATCCTTGTTACCTATCTACTTTGAGAAGGAAACTTCTCTGGGGAAAGAACTGGAGCTTGCTGGAGTTTAACATGACAAGTATCCAGAATGGAAAGTTTTTTCTACAGTTTTAAAATGAGCAACACTAACTTCAAGATAATATGGAGTTCTTTTTCCACCTCAAAATAATTTTCATATTAGAAGACAACATCGAGCTTTATTCATAGTAAAAAAACGGGAAGCTGAATCAGTAAGAAAATAAATTTTGGGTTTCAGTCTCTATTTGGAGCAGAAAATATTATGTAATCCTAACAATTCCCACAGAAAAGTACAGACTTACCCTGAAAACAAAAAAAGCATGGATGATGCCATGAAACCTGCCCTGTATTTTCCCACTAAACACTTTCTTGTAGGTCAGGTACAAAATGATCTGAGGAACCATTAGTGCCAGTCTGTATATAGTACTAAGGATACAAGATCTGGCATTCTGCACTGCTATGACTGCACGCTTCACCGGGTACTTACACGTTTCTCACAAAATAGCAACAAAAGCTCTGAATGCTACTCACCACAGTGATTTTTGAACCACATGGGATTCAGATTCATCGGTGGGCTAAGGTTCAGGATATGGGGGTTCTTACTCTTCCTCAAGTGGGGAAGGCATGCTTTAGACCTGAAAGATAGATTCAGACATATCAGTCTCCTCTTATTTTATGGAACACCTATAACTACAGTAAAAACAATACTAGTAGACCAGTATTTTCATGACAGCCCAAGACAAACCCTCTTCTCGTGTTATCTTAACTGATATAAAGAACAACAAAAAATTATCATTCCCAGATCATCTATCTCAGGCCGAGTATTCATTCCTGCAAACTGAACCACATCCTCCAACCAGTGCATCAGCTTTGACTAAAGCTAGTTTTCCACATACTCAGAAGCCATAATCTCCTTGTAATAGTTCTGGCAGGGGCAACAAAACACTATAAGGCAACAACAAAAATTATCAGTGCAGAGCATCATTTAGCCATAAAAATATTCTCTTCTGATCCCATACCTATTTCTTCTTTAAAACCATGCTGAAGAAATAATACTGCATAGCAGGATGCTGTTACAAGTATTTCAAAGAAAACTGAAAACCTATTCTTTTCTAAGAGAATTCTACTTTGAATTTACACATCTCTGTAAATCAGAACTTTTACTTTACAGAAACTGTCTTTTGCCTTCACTTCTAGAACTAGGGTACATGTTTGTATTTGATCTCTGCTTGAGAATTTTTAATCAAGCTTCACAGGGTGAAAACATCACCACACTGGTGACCAACTATTCACATATTCCAACAGGACCCATGCATATTCTCAGCCACAAAGGGAACAACTTCAACACCTTCAATAGCAAAATCACCATAGTAGTAAAGTAAATAATTTACCACCTGCTTAATTGTCCTGGGGTCTCAGCTCTTTTCAGAGGCAGTTCACTAACAGATGTCTCGATTTCTTAATGCCTAGGAGCCAAGAAACCTAGCTGCCATTATTGAAACTTGGTGGGATAAATCCCATGACTCGACTGCACCCATTGATTGCTACAGCCTGTTTGGAAGGGACAGGGGAGGTAGGAGAGACGGAGGGGTTGCCCCCTGCATCAAGAGGTGGATTGAGTGTAACGAGCCATCTTTGAAGAACAAACTGCAAACTGCAGAAGAACAGCAATGAGCAGGTAGAAGCCTGTGGATAGGAAACAGAGACTGAGGCAACCTTGTGGTTGGTGTCACTACAGGTCCCTGACCAAGGGTAGCCTATTGATGAGACCTTCTTGCTCCAGCTACAGGAAGGATCACACTCGCAGGCTCTTGTCCTGCTGGGGGACTTCAGCCTCCCAGATATCTGCTGGAAAAGCAGCAGAGGGAGATGTAGGCAAACCCAGAGATTCCTGGAATGCATGGAGCATAACTCCTTAGTCCAGGTAATAACCCTAACAGAAGGGATGCCATACTGGACCTGATGGTCACAATCCTAAGTGAGCTAATCAGGGACACCACGACAGGGGGCAGCCTGGGCTGCAGCGATCATGCACTGGTGGAGCTCAAAGCCCAGAGGGAAATGGGTCAGGCAAAGAGCAAAGTCAGGGCCCTGAGCTTCAGAAGAGCAAAATTCCAGTTCTTCAAGGAGTTAGTCAATAGGAACCCTTGCAATGCTGCCCTCAGAAACAAGAGAGCAGAACAGAACTGGAAGATCTTTAAGGACGCCTTCCATAGAGCACAAGAGCTAGTGATCCAATGGCACATGAAATTGGCAAGGAAGGTAAGAGATTGGCATGGATGAGTACAGAACTGCTGGTCAAACTAAAGGACAAGAAACAAATGCATAGCCAGTGGAAGCTGGGACAAATATCCTAAGAAGAATATATGCACACAAGCTGTTTGTGTAGGTTTGGGGTGAGGAAAGGCAGAGTGAAGCTGCAGCTGAACTTTACAAGGGATGCAAAGAATAACATGAAGGGCTTCTACAGGTATGTCAGTCAGAAAAGGAAGACAAAGAAAGTATACACACACATCCCGGGATAAGCAAGGCTGGAAAACTGGTAACAGCTGATGATAAGAAGGCTGAGGGACTCAACAAGTTTTTTTGCCACAGTCTTCAATGGTAACTTCTCTTCCCACACCTCTTACGTGGATAGACAGCAGGTTGCAGATTGGGGGAGCAAAGTGCTTCCCACTTTAAGTGAAGATCAAGATTCTGACCATCTGAGGAGCCTGAACATACACAAGTCCATGGGGCCTGATGAAATGCATCTCACAGTTCTGAGAGAATTGGTTGATGTAGTTGCCAAGCCACTCTCCATATCTGAAAAACTGTGGAATCAGGTGAAGACCCAGGTGTCTGGAAAAAGGGAAACATTGTACCAATGTTTAAAAAGGGTGGACAGGAGAACTCCAGGAACAACCAACCTGTCAGCCTCACCTCTGTGCCTGGGAAGATCATGGAACAGATCCTCCTAGAATCAGGAGGTGATCATAGGACAGGGAGGTGATTTGGGACAATCAGAGGGTCTTTAACAAAGGCAAGTCCTCCCTGACCGACCAAATGGCCCTCTATGATACAAGGACTACATAAGCAGACAAGAGAATGGCTACAGGTGTCATTTAATCTGTATGGCTTTAGAGAAGGTTCCTCATAACACCCTTCTCTCTAAATTGCGGAGAGACGATTTGATGGGCAGACTCTTTAGTGGATAAGGAATTGGCTGGACACTGGCATCCAGCGGGTAGTGGTCGGTGGCTCAGAATCCTGATGGACATCAGGGATAAGAGGTGTCCATCAGGGGTTGGTATTGGGACCAGAGCTATTCAATGTCTGCATCAATGACACAAATGAAAGGATCAAGTGCACCCTCAGCAGATTTGCAGATGATCCCAAGCTGAGTGGTGCTGCTGACACACCTGAAGTTCAGGATTGCCATCCAGAGGGACCTGGACAAGTTTGGGAAATGGGCCCATGGGAATCTCATCAGGGAATCTCCTGGTTTTGACAAGACCAAGAACAAGGTGCTGCACCTGGGTCTGGATACTCCCAGCATCAGCACAGGCTGGGGATGAACAGATCAGAGCAGCCCTGTGAGAAGGACTGGGTGGGTGAGAGGCTGGACATGACCCAGCCATGAGCACCCACAGCCCAGAGAGCCAAACGTGTCCTGGGCTGCATCCAAAGCAGCGTGGGCAGCAGGGGAGGGAGGGGATTCTGCCCCTCTGCTCTGCTCTGACCCCACCTGGAACACTGCATCCAGCTCTGGGCTCCCAGCACAGGAAGGATATTGGACTTTTGAGACAACTCCAGAGGATGCCATCAAGTTGATGAGAGGGATGGAGCAGCTCTCCTGCAAGGACAGGCTGAGAGTTACTCTGCCTGGAGAGGTACAAGCTCTGGGGTCACCATACTGCAGCCCTCCAGTACCTAAAGGAGCTACTAGAAGGTGGAAGAGGGACTTTTCACAAGGGCATGGAGTGAGAGAACAAGGGGGTATGGCTTTAAATTGAAAGAGGGTGGGTTGAGATTAGATATTAGGAAGAAATTCTTTCCTCTGAAAGTGGTAAGGCACTGGAACAGGTTGCCTAAGAAATTGTAGATTCCCCACCCATTGAAGTGTTCAGGGCCAGGCTGGATGGGCTTTGAGCAACCTGGTCTATGGGAGATGTCTCTGCCCGTGGCAGGGGGCTTGGAAGTAGATGATGTTTTAAGGTCTCTTCTAGCCCAATCCATTCCATGATTCAACAACTCCACGACTCTGTGTCAACAGGTATACTCTGTAAGATGGGACATCTTCCCTACCACTGCCTGTCACAGGCAAAAAATTGACACTATTTTTTTTAAGCTATTGAAATTTTCTGAACATTAAATTGAAAGTAGGTCTCTAAAACTTACAATCAGAATCAACATACAAAGCAAGAAGAAAGGGCGAAAATGCTTCACTAGGTTTTCTCAATTGAGAATTACAAAAGCAATGACAAAGACCATTCCCTTGAGAGGCACTGATTTTTCTTATGCTCTTCCACTTGCGCACACAGAACCTGATTTTAAATCTTTTCAAGGCAGAACAGGACCAAAAATACACTTTAAGAATTCCCCATTAATTTGGAATACCTAGATGTAACATCAAGAAAATCACTGTGGGGTGGTGAGGAGAAAACAGAACTTGCCACAGCAATACAATTGAATCCACTCAGCGATGGAGAAGAAGAGAAGATACCAAGAGAAGAGACCAAGAGCGGGCAACCAGACTGATCTGCACAAAGGAGAATGACAAACACTATTCTAGACTGGAGGCTTGGACTAGATGACCTTTAAAGGCCCCTTCCAACCCAAACTATTCTATGCTTCTGTGGTAATACTTTGATGCAAAACTTCCTGATCACACCATGTAACATCTGAATTCAGAGAATCTGCATCATCCTAGGGGCTTTTTCTTAAACCCTGTGAAAATCTGAGTCTTCATTTTAAGATGGTACTTTAAATGACATCCTGTAAATGTAAAGATGATTCAACCCACGAAATCCACCTCCAAAAATGTGCGAAATAAGGACCCTGGGAATTGTGAAATCAAATCTTGGTATGTTAATTTAAATAAATAATAGAATTGATAAGCTGAAAGTAGGTAGAGAACACTTTGGATCATTAAGTTGTATCTTTAACATTTCTCTTCTAACTATGGTGAGTTATATAACATCTCTAAAGATGAGAAAGAAGCTTATGACAAGGAAACTGACAAATAAGATATTGACTTGATGTATGCAAAAATTTAGTCATTTTGCTTGAAATGACAGAGCATCAGCATTTAACAAAGCCAAGCTGGAGCTTCATTTGAAACAAATTAGTTTTTTCTCCTTCATGCATAGAGGAGCTTGTGAACATTTATTAACTGCAGTAATAAGGTTCCTGTTTACTCCAACTTGCAATTAATTCTTGGAAATATTAATTCAAATCAGCTGACCAATAACTGAGCAATTTCCTGGGAGCACATGCAGAATATCTGCACTTAAATTCTAGGGCAGCAAGACAGCTACAGAATTTCTCAGAAAAACTGAAATAACATCATACATTCAGTTACAATTGCTTTGCTTCCTTCTCTCAGCACTTACGTAAGATAGGTTCCTCGTACATTGACATCCATCATAAGATTGACTTTCTTCGTTGCTGTTTCCAAAGTGCCCGTCAAAGAGATGGCGCTTGCATTATTCACCAAAATATCAATCCCTGGTTTTAAAGTAAGCCATTTCACATTAGTATTTAAAGACAAAAAGCATGAGTAAGGCAGGCTGTTCTTTTTGCTTCTTGTTTGAACAATCTGTCCATTAATGTCTCCCCTACACCTTAACTTACCTCCAAAAGTCTTCACAGCTTTCTCCACAGCATTAATGATTTGCTGTTCTTCCCTCACATTAACAACGCATGGCAAAGCCTTTCCTCCAGCTGCTTCAACTGCATAATTAAAAAATTAAACATTTAAAAATTTACTCTCAGATGGGACAACTAATATGAACGTTCTGAGAATCTCTCAGGCAGTGACATGCTTCAAGAAGGCACTGAAAATCACACTCTCAAATTGTGACCTTTTAACATGTTGTATGAAGAACAGGGAAGGCAAAGCCAAATCTTAACACTGAGAATGTTTATTTCATACATCTCAAGTAGCATAGCATTTTTACATTTATATGGACAGACCCATCTCCATTACAGTAACATTACAGCATTCCTGGGAGGCAAGAGAAGCACTAAGCTTATTTTAGTAAAGGTGAACTGGAACTAAGAGAGTCTATGCATTTTTTCACTCAGATATGATAATTAAGCAAGTGTATACACCCAGCCCAGCACCTTCACTTGTTACAACTTACTTTCTTCTGCAGCAGTGTAGATAGTCCCTGCAAGAGTAGGATGGGGCTCAGCTGTCTTGGCAGCTATCACAATGTTGGCACCATCCTTGGCAGCCTTCAAAGCAATGGCCTTGCCAATGCCCCGGCTCGCACCCGTGATGAAGAGAGTGCATCCTGCCAGTTTCCTAAAGGTGAGAGGGACGTGGAGGGTGAAGAAGAGGAAAATAAAGCAGAAGCTGTTGATCATTTGACTTTTATCAGACTCTAAGGGCAAATGTAATTTGCACAGTCTCCCAACCAGACAAATGCCTTCATCTTTTTACTAAGAAAACAGCCTGGGAACACAAAAGGGATGACTACAGCTACAGAATAGTGCCACTGAAGTACTACACCCCAAGTCTGCAAACACTATAAAGCAAGAAGATTACACAGGTCACCCAGCTACATTTCTCCTTTTTTGTAAAAAGATCCAACACACTGTTTTACAACAGAGCTGCTATGTTCTGCAACAATGGAAAAGGAGTAATTTGTAAAAACAAAGTACCATTTTCACACAGACAACACACCTACACAGATCTCTGTAATCTATTAATCACAGTACTCCAAACACAAAAAACTGACGTCTCAATGTGGTATAAAGTACCAAGTCTGGAACCACAATGCCATGCACAAATGCCAAAAGCTTTATTTTCAGAAATGGCAATTTTTCTCTTAAATCTTCTACACTCAACCAGCTTCCCAGTAACAGCATGTAGTCCAATGGGTCCTCCAAACAAACAGGTCCAATCAACTTAGAGAAACGAACAAGTTTTAGAGCCTAAGAAGGATGTCTGGCCAACACAGTATCACTGAATTTTTGAAAAGAGAAATATCAACTCCACAGAAATATTCAATGCTAAAGCCTTTTAGACAACAGGCTTTCCATATGTAGGAATGCGTGTTTCAGTGTTGTGTATAAAGCTCATGTTGCTTTTCATAACACTGTGGTAAAACCCAGGAGGTTCAGGTTTTTAACTTCAGTTGAAGAATTTATATAAACTATGTGCAACAGCAACTTCACTTTTTTGTTCACACCACAAACATCACAAAAGCTTATGCTCTGAGCTTCCATTAGTTTTCCTTTCAGACTGGGCCAAACTTAGTATTGTTTCTCCCCCTCTGGTTTCAGATGTGTTTTCATCCCCTCTAATCTTAGAACATCCATCTCATAAATACTTTCTAGGAGGATGTTTGCTTTTAGAAGGCAGAAAATTGGAATGGGGCAGAAAGGGGGAGTGATCTCCCCCTGCAAAGTCGGGGCTAGGCATCTACAGGATCTCAGGAAGTCAACCATGTCCTGAAGGTGCCATTTCAAACAGTTTTTATCTGCAAAATTGAGTATTAGAAAGGCACAGGAAGAAAATTATCTAAACAGAACAGTTTAACACAAAAACCTACTGCCATGAGTTCAGTCGCATGCACAGTGAGGAAAGTTCAACACCAGAATACATGGTCAAAGTGTAAAGCTCAGTAAAGTAAGGCTAGAATCTAGTTTCTACCTTTAACCAACCAGTATGAGGACAGCAGAATTCACCTTAGTCATGGAAGAGGTAAATCGGGTCCAGCAAGAGGCAGCTCTGGGAGAGCAAGCAGCAGAGAAAAGTTGATGGGGCTGTAAGCCCTGCCTGGGGCTGGAGTGGTCTAATCAGGAGGACAAGCAGGTGTTCCAGGAGACTAGCAGGGCTATGCAGGGAATTTGTGACTCCCAAGAAAAGTGTCATAAAGGGAGTGGGAGCAGAGACAGGCCACAAAGAAGGAATCAAAAACGTTACCAGGGCCTATTGGGGTGGTGTCAGGAAACCAAAGTTCACCTGCAGCAGAAGCTTGTAAAGGGCATCAAGAGTTCAGAGACTTCTGCTACACTGGTAGTAAAAGCAGGCCCTTTGCTCAATGGAGTGGGTGAATGCAAATCTTTCAACACCATCACACATTTTTGCTTCATATTTAAGACACGATGCTTCAATCTGGACGCGTATTCAACTTGACAGGTAAAAAACTGGTTGGTTGGTCAGGCTCAGAGGATGGTGGTTAGTTAAGTCATATTTGCAAGACTAAGTATTTCTTTCTTAATTCACTTAGCAGCCCAGTAGTTAAGTTTATAAAGCATGTGCCTGTCCAGAATTTCTTGTGACCTGTTATTGTGAAGGTCACATCTGCATCACTTCCATCAGAGTTGAATTCTGCTAATAAGATAGAAAGTAACAAATTCATGTCCGTGCCCTACAGTCTTGGGAATCTTGAAAAACATTAAGATTGGTTCCTTTCCTACCACAGATGACTGCCAATAAAGACCTTCAGGTCACATCAGGGACACTTTTTACAGCTTACACAGACGTTAGGAATTTAATAATCCTGTTTATAACACACAGGAACAAATAATAACTTCCCAGCTGTTAGCAGTATTGGACTCTGAAAAGCCAAAAGGCAGAAAAACACCTCTAAATTCAGATCCTATACCGGACGAAAATTTGACTGCCATGTAAGACAGTACTAGAATACTACAGTACTACATAACAACACCAATAATAACAAAAACAGCAGTAACAACAACAACAATAGTAGTAGTAATAATAATAATTAATTATACTTTAATATAAAGGTTCTATATAAAGTTACTGATTCACTGCCCGATTTACATTAAAGTCCTCCACTAACTGCTTCCCTTGCAAAAGGCGCTGTTCAAGTCCTCTACACGACCCGAACTGCTCGTCCCGGGACTCTGGCGCTGCCCGGGGCCCCTCGGCCGGCCCGGCCCCGCGGGGACACGCGTGTGCTCCGCTACGGCCCCTCGCTTTCGACCGGCGGCGGGCCCCGCACGCCCCGCAGGGAGACAGCGCTCGGGGGTACCCAGNGGCCGCTCGGGGCGGGGCACGGGCAGCCCCGGGGCGCTCCCTCAGCCCCGCCGTGCTGCCCCGCGGCTGTGGGCGCAGCGAGGGCGGCGGGCTCGGGGGTTGCGAGGCAAGACGGGACTGGAAAAAGACCTACGCGGGGTGAAGGGTGGAACTGGGAGGCTTCTCGCATCTTTTCGTTCTCCGCCGGATGTGTGAAATTTTGTTTTGGTCTCATGCCAGTCGCACTCAAATCACTGGAGTTTTGCCTCCATCTCATCTTCTGGAGTGCTGTGTCCAGTTCGGGACTCCTCAGGGCAAGGGAGACAAGGAGCTGCTGGAGTTAATTAGCGAAGGAGCACAAAGATGATTTGGGGCCTGGAGCATCTCTCTCATGAGGACAGACTGCGAGAGCTGGGCCTGTTCAGTCTAGAGAAGACTGAGAGGGGATCTCCTTAATGCATATAAATATCTCTAAGGTGGATGCCAAGACCATGGTGCTAGACTCTTTTCAGTGGTGCCCAGAGACACGAGGACCAGTGGCTGTAAACTAAACCACAAGACGTTCCATTTCAACATGACAAAGAACTTCCTTATGTTGAGGGTGGCAGAGCACTGGAAGGGACGAGTGCAGAACTGCCCAGGGACGCTGTGTGACCTGCTCTAGGTCACCGTGCCTTGTCAGGGTGGTTGGAGTGTCTAGAGATAATCTCCAGAGGTCTCCTCCAACCCTAATGATTCTGTGACTCGCTGTTCATTAGAAAGCCTGCAGTAGGACCCTCTGTCTTTGTTCACCCAGCCACACCTATCCTCTCCTTGAACCTCTCCCCTACTCCCTCTCTTATTTCACAATAACTGCAAGGTCAACCTCTCCTCTACGCCCTGTATATGTAACTTTTCCTCCTCTGTTGTCCAATGAAGACTCTGATCTCCTCCCGTCCTTGCCATGCTGCCCACCTGTAGCTGTGGTTGGCAAATCTTACACGAGGTTCTGCCTTTGGCTTGTCTTTCCCCCTTCAGCTCTCACATAGAGATTCTGTGCAGCACCCTGAGAGGGCTTCAGGTTTCACCGGGAGCTGATGACAGAAGAGGAAATCACCTGGTAGGTCTGAACCTGCTGGAGGAATTGAGACTGATGGTTTTACTGACTTCAACAGAAACCAAAGTGAGCCCTGAGGAGACGCGCTGCTCCTTGTGTATTGATATAATGGTGGTTGTTGGTTCATTTCACTGCAGTTCGCAGTGTCACAGGGCTGCAGACTCCTGCAGGACTGAGGCAGGAGCAGGCTGGAGGGGCCAAGGGCTGTCGGAACACTTTGCAACTGTAACATCTTCCAATGCCACCTGCTTTCCCGAGGTTGACATCCTGCACAGATGGAAGTGAAAGTGCTTTGATAAGATCTTCAGGCATGCTTTTCCTTCGTTCTCCCTGCAGCCACTCGGCCCAAATGACCAAGGCAGGTTTTGACTGCTGTACCTGCATGCCCAGACCGTAAGCCTCATACCTGCAGTGTGCTCCATGGAAGTGAGCCATGAAGCCCCTGGGCATCATGGTTCAACCTTCTTCCCATCAAGTGGGTTTATTTTTTCTGATCTCCTCCAGTATGTAATAAGGAAACTGGAGTGACGGGGCTGTTTTATGTATCAGGAGGGTCGGTTTACCTCCTCGAAGGTTTTTGTAGCATGAGGGGCAGAAAGCATTTGAACATGCCCTACAGAAGGTGGAAGGCTCGGGCGCTGGGTTTCAGCGGTGTTGCCGGTGCTGGGTTGTGCCGTAGCCCCGCAGCTCAATTCCCCTCGCTTGGGGTGCTGAGCAGGGGAGCACGGGATTACCGTGGGCTGAGCACCCTCGCATCTGTGCTTGCAGTCCAGTGCTCTGCTCTCTACAGTGCAGAAACCCCACGCTCCTGGCGAGAGAGAACCCCCCTGCTCTCCCAAATGCCCTTCCCTCCGGTGGTGCAGCATTCACCTGGAGCTGAGCTGGCCCNCGCGCCCGGGCACGGCGGGAGGAGCTGGCGGGCAAGGTCCCAGTGAGCGCTGGCAGCTGGGCCCTGAGTGTCCTCAAGAGAGCGAGCAGATCTTTCAGGCCAGCAGTCGGCTCTGAAAACGCCGTGTGTCCTCCATGTGACAATCCCAACAGACTTGCTGCCCCACTTTAAGCCTCCCGTGTTTTTGAGTGACATTTAGCATCACTCAAGTTTAGAGCACTTCTTTTAATGAGTACATGTCCATATGAATATCGAAATAGGTAGGAACATGAAAATGCTCAGTTGGGGAAGGGAGTCAAACTGAGGAAAACCACTTGTGCAAGATCACACAGCACGCATGGGGCATAGTCCACTGGTATTCCCATCCCGTGGTCTGCATGATATTGTTTCCCCCATTCATTAACAAATGTGCACCCTTATAAATATTGCTGTTATTTCAATACATTAAGAAGATAATTTTTAGCAGAAGAACCATTATATTTGGAATACTCACTTTAAACTCACTACTATTTAATTGGAATATTAAATAACATTTGGATATCTAACAACAATGTTAAGGACACTCATGGGTATACTATTAGTAAAAGCAATTCCAAAATTTGGCAAAAAAGTAAGAATGTATTGGAAATAAATAAGGCTTGTGAAGAAGAGTTGAGGTGAGTTTTTCTAAGTGTTTGTGTTCATTTCTTAGTAACAAAATAATTATATAGTTATATTAAATGATAATTAATTAAATTGGTTGAAATTCCCCAGCTCCTAACTATTTCTTTTTTTACTACATACCAGCAAAACACATGGTTTCTCAACTTCAAACTTTTTATTTGCAACTTTGAAAGGTTTCTAGTTTTGATGGTAGCAGTGAAGATAGAAAGATGTAGTAGGAAAACCACTGTATACACAAGTTGATCAATTCTGGTGATAAGGAAAGCCCCCTGGATTTCAAGTGGATTGGTTTGGTTTTTCTCTCAAGAATTTGGACTCCATTTAAGCTGTTTGACAGAACATCTTTTCTCATTTGGAGGATGAGATTTATGGAAGTGGCTGCAGACCCTATGTACTTAAAGCTAGTGAAAGAATGTTACCTACCACTGGACTTCGAAACATTAATGGTTTATGATCAGTACCTTATTTTATAGTGAAGGTCATAGGTAAATATTACTGAAAAAAGAAATCAAATGGAAAGTGGCACATTTTGTAGGAAAATATGATCTGTCTTGCTAAATTATATCAAAACCAGTCTGTCTTACATTCTAGATGAAATTTGCATGATTTACAGTCTCTTAGATGAAATGCAGAAATGTTTTGAGGTTTTTTTTGGTTTTTTTTTTTAAAGCATTGCTTTTGCTTTTCAGAATTGTAATGTGTCAAGTTGGAGAGCAACTAAGAATGCTGCACAGGTTTTATAGGAGTGCCAAAACAGGGCTAAGGCAAGGGCAGAGGAGGAGTTGGAGGTGTTCCTTTGTGTTGAAAATACCCCTTGAGTAGTCACCGTAGGACCGTTCTGCCAGGGAAGGAAGGTGTTAGTTCCCAGTGCAGGTTATTTTGTAGGGACTCACAGAACAGACCTAAGCATTTTGTGATGCTAAAGACACTGAAGAGACTTTCAACAGGATTTTTAGGACTTTTCAACTTGATTTGCTTTGTAAATTGCAAAAGCTGTACTTCATTGTTAAATATGCACGTTCAATGTGGTAAAATGCTAGTCAAGTTGATGTCTTTAAGCAGAATTCTCTCTATTTTAAGTAGAATTCTCTGGATCTTTAAGCTCTGAGTCTTGAAGCAGAATTCACTGTCCCTGTCCCTTCCTTTGATCTCTGTTGCAGATGGAAGTTGATGGTATCATTCTGCCCTTTAACCCCTCTTTTAAATGTCAAAAGATGCTATCAGATGGGTTAAGCAGATGTTGTTCAATGTTTGTGGGAAGCTTTTTTATTTTATGGCCTGCCTGGCAATTGTCTGAGAAGATGACATCTGCTTTGACACTCAGCCTGAGGTTCTGCACGTCCTGAACTGAACTTTGCTTGAAAATGAGTAGGGGGCATCTCCCCAAACCACCACCAGGGACCAACCCCTAGAGACTCCCGAAGAGGCCCACGCAGGTGCAATGACACGTACTACATAAGGTTGCACAAGTTAAGCAATTATGCAGTAGACAGAGGCTAACTATGTATTAGATAGGCAGGTTTATGTAGATTTCAATGTGTGAATGCTCTCAAGTTAACCTTACCTCTCGTCCGTGTTTAGAGAGTTCCGAAAGTTGGCAGCAAAAGCAGTAAATTGATTTACTGCTTTTAGAAGCCTTTGCAGAAGAATTAATTTCTTGGAGGTGCTGCTCAAGCATTCAAAGAGGAGAAGAAATTAAGCGGGTCCCAGCAGGAAGGAGCAGATGGAGCCAAGGTTAAGACAGAATCTGCTGCAGCCAAGCCGTCGGGCCCTGTTGCAGAGACATTCAGAGTTATTCAAGGGGCAATGACTGAAGAGTACGTGAGAAGCACTCAGGGTGTCTTTCAGTTTGAGCTCTCCGGTAAGACCATGGCTTGAGCAGCCTTGCCTAGCAAAAGGCAGCGGGTGTGCTCCAACAGAAGCACTTTGGAGGCTGGTCCCGAAGCAGAGCAGCTCCTCCTGCCCTCCGTGGGCCGCTCCTTCTCCGGGCCCCTGGAGCCGGCGCCGGGAGCCGCTGCCCCCGTGCCGCCCGCGGAGCCCCTGTCCCGGCGCCGCCGCCC
>VZRO01005477.1:0-11640 GCA_013397915.1 Daphoenositta chrysoptera | reverse complement strand
CGGGGCAGCAGGGAGGGAGGGCGCAGCGCTCTTCGCTGCCGTCTCACCTGGCTTCGCTCTTGCAGGCGATGGTGGAGGCACTTGGTACATTGACCTGAAGAGCAAGGGTGGGAGCGCTGGCTTCGGAAAGCCTCCTGTGACAGCTGATGTGGTCATGAGCATGTCGAGTGCCGACTTTGTCAAAATGTTCACAGGTGAGGGACAAAGGCCTTTGTCAGGGGACGCAGGTACCGGTGCCCAGAAAAGCCTCTGCTGACGGGGGAGTGGAGTGGCTTCTCGCTTTATGATCTGGGATGGGAGGAACTTTCGGCTTTTTGTGGCTCAAGGACACGTGTAGGCAAGAACTGCTTGGATTCTTCTGCACTCTCGTGGCCTGTGAACAGGGAGAGTGCAAAAGCTTACCCTGCTTTTATTAACCAGGTAGTGACATTTTAGCAGCCAGTGTAGCTTCAGAAAGAATCCAGTCAATGTGTTGGACTTCTGCTCTGCACATCTCCGAGCAGTGTTGTGTGCACTGCTTTTACCAGGAGGACTTGGTAGGAAAATAACCTGATTTGTTTCATCTCCCCTGAGACATTGGAGTCATATAGTCTTTTCTTAGTTAAATCAGTCATAATCTAATAATTTCATTAAGAAACAACATACAACATCTGATGTAATTCGTTCCTCTTATGGAGTGTTTTCTCATTCCAGAAAACATATTTACTGGTTAAATAATGTTGGACAGGAGGCACTGTCAGAACTTCCATAATGTTAAATTGCTACACTTCTTTTTAAGTGTGCTTTCCACAAGTATCACTATTCAAAACGGCTCCAAACCTTCTTTAACAAGCTTCAGAATGGAGTCAGAAGAGAACAGATTAATAATGAAAAAAAGAAGTTATCCATTAAGTTAATCATTGTAACCAAGTCCTCAGAAATGCTTTTACAAATGGACTGGAAAAGCAAATTCTATTTCAATTAATCAGCCTCCTCCTTTACAGCAAAATGCTTCAATATTGTGAAATATTAGATTGATACAGATATGTGGAATTACTTTGTTAGATTCAGATATTGGAAGTGTGTGAGATTTAATCACAGAGTCTGATTTAGCATTTTTATCACATGGATGAAACTATCAAGTATATTTCAAAACAGAATTACTAAAGAACTCAAAAATCCTTCTCTAGGGATATTACTGTTTCCTGTGCACAGTCTGTATCCAGATCCTTTCCATTTTTCTGATGATCCTATTTCTTCTTTTTAGATAAGCTAAAGCCATTCATGGCTTTCATGTCAGGAAATTCTAGTATTATAGGTGATATGACACTAACATTGAGTCTTGAAAAGGTGCTGCTATAGTTAAATTTTGAACACTAGCAGAATACTGGCCTTTGTTATGTAACTACAATGCTGTTTTAAAACACCAGTCCTCATTTTTCATTGATGCAGTATAAGATCAATAGATTTTGTAACTGCTACAGAAGTCACAACTCAGGTTGATTATAATACTCAACAGCAAGCATAGGGTTTTAAAATAACTTGCTGTAAGGCTTAAAAGAAAAATTATGTCCCAAAATTCTGGTGTTTCAATGACAGCTTTCTTCATTTTCACTTTTTTTTTCTTACTGCAAACTGTCCTGTGTTACTGTGAAATGTAAACCTAATAGAAGTTTATTTCTTATAATGTTTTCTCATCTTTAAATTACCTGATATCTAATGAGATGTGAGTTGTGATCCCAGGATTAGGGGGTGCACAGCATGTTTCTGGTGTACTGAAGAGCTGAAGAGCTGAACTCAGCACTGACTTTTCCTCTGACTGGTAGACAAACAGTATTTTTCTGTCCTGTACTGGTTTCACAAAGCTTGTATGAATTGAACACCCCTATCAGATGTTACTTTAAAACCCTGATGATCTGGAATTATTGAAATAGTCTGGTGTGCACTGTTAAGACAAGACCTACAATGGATGCTGTAGTAGAAGAATTATTGCAGATACTTGTCTTTTGCAGAGGATTTTTACATGAGCTCAGAAGTGTGTTTCTTTTTACTCCATTGCTCACTTCACAGATTTTAAGGTACATTTTTGAGGCACATTGTACTTCATTTTCATAAAAATGAAGTGACTAAAAAAACTGTGACAGTTTTGCTACTGTGAGTAACTGGAGAGAAAGGTACAGGTTTTCTGGGGGATGATAAAGGAAGAGAACAGCTCCAAGTACATAAGAGAGACAAAATCTGTAGGCTGCTGACAGTAGTGAGCAGGACTGATGGCTCACTGTACTGCGAAGGGAATGTAACCCTCATGTGCTCAAGGGCTCTGTTTTGACGTCTTCTCTTCCACTTGTTCAGCAGTTCCAGGTTCTCTGCCGGAGTTTGGAGCAGGCGGTGCCAGCAGAGGGAGCAGGCAGCACACCAGAGTGTGAGATAAACAGGTATGCAGCAACTTGAAAATCTGTGCCTTGCAGCCTCTCACCTCTGTTCCCTCGGTCCTGGTATAAAGTCCCTGATCCAGACCAGGAATAAGGATGTGTACTTTTAGGTGATAGAGCACCAGGACCTGTCATATTTATTTGAACCACTGAAATAATCCTAGAGAGCAATATTTTATTGTCAGGGAAAGACTTGGTTTGGAAGAATGTTGGCCTGAATGCTTAAAACTTTGACAAAAATCAAGCCCAGTGAATCTTCATGTAATGTCCATATAATATCCATATAATCCATATAGTCCACATAATGGAGTGTTGCTTAAGCTTAGTTCAGTGCAGCATTCTGTCCTAGAATCAGATGGTGCTTTCTAACTAACTAAATGAAACAAGCTCAAGCAATAATACATAGAGTCAGTATCTTTTACTGGGGGAGGGAGAGGGGCTGTAGCTCTGCTTCCTACCACTTCTCCCAGAGGCTGAGAATAAGACCTTGCCAACTGTCTGGGGACAGTTTCATCACACCTCTTAAGACACGTTTACCTGCACAGAGTTTTATCAGTGGGGTCCACACATCAGCCTGAAGTTACTGCAGGGGAAAAAGAATAGAAAGAGAAGGAAGTTCCTGACAAGTGGCCAACCAAGAAGCAAAGCAATGTGGCCCTCAGAAGACTGTCCCTTCCAGAGTCAACAAGCAGTGAAGATGAGGAAAGTGTATATAATTATTCTTGTCAGTCTTTCTCCTCTGTCAACTCTGCCCTTGGTATTAGGACCCAGCTAAGTTACCTCTTGGTTGTTCCTGTGTATGATGCTGTCAGTGCTGACAGGATCACATTTAAGCAGTCGCAGGTGGTGTGTGTCAGTCATTCCACTTCATGCATATTTATGGCTGGTAATGCTTACAGGTTATTTGCATGATTATTATCTACTTTTCTATTTGCTAACTCTTGTTTTTTCCCTAATACAAACTGAAGTTACAAAACACATAGGAAACACCAGGGGAAGAAAGAGGAGATTCTCAGACTGTGAGGAATTGCTTTCGATGAGAACTTACTGAGATTTGCAAGTGGAAGGCCAAGGCAACAGCATAGGAAGGAGAAGGGAGAAAGACTGACAGCAGCTCGGGTGGAAGGCTGCAGGGCTGCAAGTGATAGGTGAGCCCTGAAGGGTGCACAGAAGGCACTTAGCATTGCAAAGGTGAATTCACTTGTGCATGTCTGTGTGCAGCAGTTGATGTGTCTGGCATTGGCTAGTCAGTGCTAAAAGAGGTATTATGCAATGAAATTGTGTTAACAAGGTTGGACTGTGAAGCCTGCACATTAGAACCTAACAACCAAGGAGGCAGAAAAGTGTGCACACCGTTTTGGCATGGCATCGTTGAGCTCAAGCTGTATGGTTAGCTCACTAGACAGTGAAGCAAGGAAGGAAAAGTGGGTTCTATCAAATTTCCTAAATCTGAACAGTAATTTTGAGCTTGTTTCCCTGTTCTCACTTTCTCTCACTGATAGGATCCACATGGCATGAGAAACAACTCTGAAAGCAGACCTTTTCATCAATGGTTAAAGTCTTAGCAGGGTAGGGATAAGTACAATATCATTAGCTTCAGTCGTGGTCTTTGTCACAACTTGGATTGTGAGTATGTGTGAGATGTAGTATTGGGTGAATAAATAACACAAAACCAGTGTGCTGCATTTTTTTTACCAAGAAACATAATTCATACTTTTCATAATATTTTCTCCAGAAGGATGTTGTCAGCTATTTCTTTATATATATCTTACTATTTCTACTAAACAAATGAATATGATAGAGGGGAATTTTCAGATCCAGACTTTACTGTAAAAGCAGTGTCTAAGTCTCATCTATTCACTGAAACAGGTCTCTCAAACTTTGAAAGTTACCAGGCCAAAAAAGGAGGGAAGAAAATAATATCCCAGGTTGGGAGGAAACACTGGCTCAGTTGGTTATTTTCTTTTCCAGAGAAATAAATATTCCTGTGACAGTGACAGTCAGATATATCTTAGGTAAATAATGCCCCATCTTCATGTTTACAACCTTGTCTGGTGTTATTTTCTTCTCTTTGAAGAAAAAGAGATCCCCCCAAAGACACAACATATGAGACTCTGTTGTCAGCCTGTTACAGATGGGCAATTGCATGAAACACTGGAATAGCCCCAGGATTTCTGTGGCAGAACCAAGACTCAACTTCCGCATGACTCCAGTCCTGTCATCGCAAAGATTTTCCCCACCCTCCATCTTTTTGTGTTTGCACTGTGAGCTCTGTTAGGCACCCTGTAAAACAGGAGTTCTGCCCTCACAGCCCAGATTAACAGAAATGGATGCACTGCGGGTCTGCTACAGCCTTCCTACGTCATTTGCAGAGAGCCACCCCCCTTTTGTGAGCTCAGGAACTCATAACAGTGTGAGTTGGGTGAAGAGCATGATCCAGTTACGTTTTAAAGCCACTTTCTGTGTTCTGAAGGACATTAGGGAATATCTTGAAGCCACGGGCTGGAGACAAAAGCATCATGGTTTCTTAGACAGAAACAGCCCATTGTCCTTATCCTACATACAGAAATTACACACTCTACATTCAGACAAATCTCCCTCATATAATTAGCACACACTTGTAGTGCCAAGTCTCCTGCTTGCTTTCAAGTGGGTTTCTTGTTGAGCTGTTATTACACACTTTTACCATACTCATTATTCAGGCTTTTGTTTAAATTGCTCTTCTTTAGCTGTATATTTCATGCAAGAGCTGACACTCACCTGCTGTTGCCACGGATATGTCCTGTTCCACCAAAGCCCACAGAAATTTAATACAAAACAGAATTGTGTGCTGACAACTCTGAAAACACACAGACTGGATTCTCAAGGGTGTTTCAAGCCTCTGGTGAAGCAGTATAGAATTTCCAAAGGCACCTTGTGAACTGATCTTCATATACCTTTCTCTGTGTTAACACTAACTGTTAGTTGCAGTTTAGTAACAAAATTAGCAAAGGAAGGACCAGCAGAAAGTTAGTTCTGCTCTGATATGCTTGAGTGTAAATGTGAAGTATCCTCATGATGTCTGCACTGCATCCTTTAGCGTCATGCACGTGTGAAGGAAAGGTGGCTGCCAAACGTGACAATCTGAGGTTCTCAGTGGGGAAAGCTAACAGGTACTTCTGTCAGGTTGTTAGCTGCCCCAGACAGGGTATGAAAAATTTAGAAGTGACCCAAAGGCTGGGTGTTTTTCCTGGGCATTACCACATCTCTAAGCTTTCATAAGCTGTTATCTGTTTTGCATTTCATAATCACATTCTAACTCACTTTGATCCTAGCTCTGACCTGAAGTTAGGTATTTTGTTGTACTGTTTTGTTGGGTTTTTTTAAGTTGATGAATAACTGCAGTAATAACAAATCCAGTGACTGTGAGTTGGATGGTCTTTAGTGCTGGTACTTACTCCCCCATGTTACTTCAAGATGTCCAAAGAAAAATAAGCATACCCTCATGTGTGTTATAGGCTTGGTGTTGAACCTCCAAAGGGATTTTGAGACGGGTAGGAGTTTTCTGGTAATCAGTAATTACTGGAAAAAGACAAAACCTTTACAGTGCACTGTGATGTCTGAGTCCCTACTCCCCAGGTTCTCCTACACAATCTTCTACTTCAGAAACAAGCTCAGGACACTCCTTGCCTGGTCACCCCTTTTAATTCAGCCTGGTGTTTCCAACATGACCAGAAAAACGCCTGCTCAAGCACTTGTGTAAGGCTGCCCTGCTCTGGTCAGGCAGAGCAATATTTGCAACACCTGTCCTAGCAATCCAGTGGAGGGATTGCCAGCAGTCCAGGCGGCTGGAGCAGAAGGCCACTCTCCTCAAGTTTTCCTGTTTGAATCAGGCTACTTGTGGGCTTGTGTCCCATTAGTGTCCCAGAACAAACCATGCCTTCGTCTCTAGTGGATCCTTCTAGTGCCCTTGTTTCTGACCTATGTTGCAGGGATGTTGGTTCAGTGTTAAAAACAGGATTACAAATGCTGAAATACTGTTGAGCAGGATGCAACTAGATGCTGTGCTGAATGACTAACAAAGATGAAAGACCATTGTCTACTAGAAGTGAGTTTGTTTTGAAATCTTCTCCAAAAGTGACAAAATCTTACGGCATCATGCAGTGCCCCCCACAAGTAATTTTTGGACTGGCAGGTAAGTGAAGGGCAGATTAACCAGCAGTGCTTTGCTTAGAAATATCCTCTGTATTTAATGACAGATGTTCCAGGAATGCAGATACAATGCTTCACAGATTCTGCTTTTAAAACCTTTCCTTACATAAAAAGAAGTTGTTGGGTGTGAGGGAGAAGCTGCCTGCTTGATCTTCTTCTTTAAGGACCACTCTTAAATAGATGGATCATCGAACAGATCATGTTCTGATGCTGCTTTGCCATGCCTTAGTAAAAGAATTTGCTTTTCAAACATTACAGTTCCAGTGTTTTGTACAGGAAACCTAAAAAATCCCAAACTAACAGACAAGACACTTATTCACTTCCATATTTATTTGCAATTTTCCAAGGAACTTCCCAACAGTAGCATCCCATTATAGTGCCAGAAAGCTGCTGTCCACAGAGGTGCTTAACAGCTTTTATTTTGACCCTGCCTACACCAGTGTAGCTCTGCTGCACTGCTACTGAAAACACAGGGGTACAAAGCCCTCTGCACAGTCATGACAGAAAGGCTCTTTATTTACTAACCATCAGCATCCCAGGAGTGTGTTGTAATACCCCAGCTCCACTCGCCACACCAGTTCTCTGCAAGTCAGACCACTTGTCTTCCCGCAGTTAGGGAGGAAACTGCCACCCACCCTGCTGTCCTTGAGTTTGAGTCCTCACAGCTGGGTGTTCGTAAGCTGCACTGCCCCACAGACCCACCTGTTGCTCTGCCCTTCCAGAGCACTGATGGAACCAGGAAGGGAACCACGAGGGAACCAGCCCTTGCGTACACCTGTTTCTCACCAAGCCCTTTCACCCAGAGAAGTGTCAGCCAAGTGGGTCTAGCTCATGCTTAATTCCCTGAGAGGGGATTGCAGGAGTATTCCAGACTGACACACAGGCTTTTGGGGTGGGAAGCTGGCTCCCCAGATTTTTTGTGCTCATTCCTTTGCAATAGATGTTGAGGTGGAGAAAGCTTCAGGGAAGACCCAGCTGTCTCCCTGCGTGTTGGAAGGCTGCCTGAAACAGGCTTCCCTCACAGAGTTACAGAGGACAAGGCAGTGTGGGACACCACAATGTTTGGCCAGGCACTGAGCTCTTCTAGGACTTTCTGGGACCTTCCAGATGCTACTCTCTCCATGCTCCAGCTAACTGATGGGGTAAAGTCTTGCTTAGGTCACAACAAATGAAGTCTAAAAAGGAAGATGAATCTTTTAACTCGCACTGCTTTTTCAAGGGGCTGCCTTTTTCAGGAAGATATTCGTTGTGCCCGGAATTTTTCCTGACTCAAAAGTGGTTCCAGCTTAACTTTTTGCACTGCAGGAGCTAGTTTGGTTGGGCACATGTTCCTCTGAGAAACATACCTTTGAAAACTAGTTCATGATATGCATTTGGGTGGTTCCAGCCATGATGAGCAGCCCTTGGAGCAGATATGCTAATGGCAGTCTGTGGGGAACTGCTGCAAAAAAAAAAAAGCCTGTTGTGGCAGTGGCCTGATCCTGCCCTTCTTCCTGTGAATCAGTTCTGATTTCAAACCTACACCTGGTCAAACAGACCATTCTTGGCCTTTCTCATTTTTCTTTCTCACCCCAGCTGCTCTAGTGGTAGGTCCTTAGTGTACGGCCAGCTTTCTGCTAAAAATGTAAGTATTTTCTGATTGCGTCTGTCTTCCTCCCCGCCTGTTCATCACCTCCCAGGGCAGGTTCCCTCCTGCTGTGAGGGCCGAGGGATTTCACAGGAGGTGCTGTTTCACCTTTGTGTTTCAGCTGGCAAAGCTTCTGGCAGGTCAGGCTCATGACCGGTGGTGGGGGCTGAAGGAGAGTCTGTGTGGGTGCTGGCACACCCTGCTCAGCCGGGCAGGAGAGAGCAAGCACGGCCAGGGCAGACTGCAGGGGTGTGGCTCAGCTTCCTTGCTGCCTGGGTCAAACGGAAGGCAGAGCTGGGCAGCAGCAACAAACCACTCAGCAGAATCCCAGTTCACCTGTCAGTCCTGCACCAAAGGGGAACTGGCCCATTCCCAGTCGGTGCATGTCTCATCTCATGGAGGACATCCCTGGGAAAAGCCAAGCTTTGCTCTGTTCCTGCTTGACTGATGTGGTGCTGGATGGATGCTGGGGAAGCTGAGCAGTTCGAAACAAAGCCATGTGGGCACTTGGTGTCTGCACGTTTTCTATGAGGTGGTATCATCTGTGCTCTGATGACACTTACCAAGACCTTTGGGCCTCTCTTCAAGCAGACAGTCAGGTGTTCCCAAACAGGAGGACAGTGATTCCTTTCTGTCCTGTATGGCAGCGTGTACACCCTATTTCAAAGCCAGCGTTTCTCTGCAAAAGGCTCATTTGTCGTGGGATCTAGGATGCTTTTGCTTTTGCCCATTGTTTTTGGTCTGCTGGTGGCATGGGTGTTAATGGGATTGCAGGCTGCCCAGGAGTACTGGAGGGGAGAGCACAAGCTTCCACTGAGCACTATGAGCCCTAGCTTTCATGGCACTGGCATGTGGAGTGAGAAATTCAGCCTTGCCACACAGCCTGCTATGGCTGATACGGGGTCATAGCACACAGGTTGGTGAGTTGCCAGAGGTCACAGAATAAAATCCATGCTAGGTCTGGGATGAGGAGGTGATACACCTTCTTTCTCAGCCGACTGCATTAATGACAGGACCCTGCTGCCTCACCCAGACATGTGGACCCTCTATAGAGAGACATGCAGCACCTCCAGCAGGTGTCCATACCAACTAAGTCAGACGACTGCCTGGATGTGTTTTATTCCAAGTGACGAATAGGAGAAGAAATGACCAGCAATACCTTCTCACCACAGCAGTCTCTCAGCTTTGCAGAGGCAGGACAGTCTGTCTGACAGTCTGTCCACCCTGCAGCAGCCAGCACAGTCCTGTCAGGTCAATCGCAGCACCCTTCCTTCCTGGAGAAAACCTTGCTTTCTCACTTGTGAACATCGGTGCACACGATTCCTGCACTCCCAGTGCAGTTACTAACACAGGCAGTGAGGTAAAACAAGCTCATCCAGAACTGCAATTCTGTGCTGAAGTGCTGGTGATGTTATACTAGGTTTAGATACGATATGAAACAGGAACCTCTGTGATGCAATTACAGCCCTGTGTAGCACCCTGGGATGATAATAGGGCACAATAACCAAGCAACCATGTCAGAGGTTTGTGAAGTATTTTCAAGCCCTCTTTTTAATTAATGAGTACAGATACTGCATTGACCTGTGGCTGCTCCTAACAATGAAAAAGGGAAGAAGGAGTAGAAAGAGGTGGGGGAGGAGGTGGGAGGAGGGTAGGCTTGGAGGCTGCTTTGTCCTGTAGCCACTGAAGAGCATGAGAGAAGTGGAGAAGAACAAAGGAAAAGAATGCAAAGAAGTGAACAAGACTGAAGACCAACAACGAAGAACAAGCCCCTTGTCTTGCCTGACTGCAGATGATGTGTTTGATTTTAGGGCTCCCAGAGATGAGGAGTGTTTGTTCTGAAGTCACTCCTCCTCTTCAGGAATTCCTTATTGTCATTTGTGAAAGTGTAACTATTTGGTCTTGAAAACATGGCCCGTCAGCACCGTCTCAGAAGCAAACAGAGCACTGGTTTCAACCAATACAACACATGCAGCCTCTGACCTAGGAGGTGTGTTTGATGGTCTGTGTGGTACTGTGGGAGCATATTCCTGAAAATCAGCCCATTCCTGTCCCTGGAAGGATTTTGTGGGCACAGCAGAGTCCAGGAGGATTGTGGTCTTTTTCTTAATGTTGCCAGTGCTTTGACTACAGGTCCCCACCTTAAAAGCAAGATATGAAATCAGGATCTCATGTATTTGACCATGATGGATGGAGACAGACTCTCCCTTCACTCCCTGGAATAATTACTCCTTCTGTTCAGGGTTTTCCGTCTTTAGGAGTCTACCACTGAAACCTTGATTAATTAAGTATTACATAATATATATATGAGACCTCTGCTGAGTTGCAGGAACATGACCATGACACCTTACTGAAAATAACAATAGCAGAAGGGATGGCAATCTCCCCTAGCAGAGGCTAGCGCTGCTACCAAATCCCCCTGCCATATCACAGGCAAACCCGGAAAGAGCATTACTTTTGGCATGAATACACTTCCAGATTGCCTCCATTATACTCTTGTGTAAGCATTGTTGCCATCATAGCTAAGTAGCATGTGTTAGCCCATTCAAGTTTGCAAATGTTGGCATAAGGAAGATGAGGAAAGGAAACCTCTGGGCCATGAAGCAGCCGGCTTAGAAGGCTGATAGCCAGGCCTGTCTCCTTTTGGAGTGATGCAGGGTAAAAAAAGCCCAACTGAGGAGATGAGCAGAGTTTGCTTTGGCATGTGCCTTGCTTACTGTGGGAGAACCAACATCCAGAGAAAATGCTGCAAGCACACAGTGAGCCCTCCCGTGATTAACTGCAAAAAAATCCCAAGATGAGTAAGGTTGCTGATAGGGTCTCTAGTTGCAAGCAAATCAAGAAAGTTGTTGTTTTCACAGCAGATAAATTGCAGCTTTTATTGGCTTATATACAGGTGCAGCGTGTGTGCAGATATGTGCATGCATATGTATATAGTCCACATAAAATTAACACATCGTGCCAGATACCTATAAAAAAAAGTAACAGTAAATCGCGTGTTTCTGTATCTGCATGAAACGACGGAGTAGACGCTCTTTGGACACACTCACTTTGAGTAGCTCAGCTTCTGCAAGTCAACAGACCTCCACCAGAATAATGTGAATTCTATTATTTTATGTTAGCTGAGTACGTGTTCCTTAGCAGGACATCCCCGTTTCACACTCATGCATTTCTCTTTGTTTTCACTCCTGCCCGCGGCAACGCAGGGAACGCAGCTCCCCTTGCCTGTTTCCTCGCAGGGGGCACGGCGACCCCCGCTCCGCTGCCCCAAGGGAGTGTCTGCCGCCCTCCGTGTCCCTCAGTGTCCCGTGCTGTGCCCAGCCTGGGGCTGCGCCGCTTCGCCCGGCGCGGTCCCTGTGCGGAGTGCCATGGGACACTGCCTGTGGTGCTGTGCGGAGTGCCATGGGACAC
>VZRO01005476.1:56656-71794 GCA_013397915.1 Daphoenositta chrysoptera | reverse complement strand
TTTTTTTTTTTTTTTTTTTTCTGTCCTAGACTGTTTCTTGGCAAAGCTCTTTGATTTATTGAGGTTTCTAGACAGTCCATGCTAATTCTGGAGCTTTGGCTGTTTAGATAGAAAATATTGCCAGGACAAACTGGCAGAGGAATTCATGTGAGCCACTGAGTGCTGCTTCCACCTTGCGACCTAGAGGATGTGGAGCAAATACATTCCTTTAAAGAATTCCTGCCCAGTTCCACATGCAGAAGGAATTGCTCTGTCTTACAGACAGCAGAACAACTTGTTAACTTTGGTCCTTAACCACACTGGTGTGCAGCAAATCCAGCTCCTCTTGCTGTGCCACACAAGCTGGTAATGGAGATTGACTTCTTGTTCTTTATGCACCTTTTATGCCTTTATGCACCAGTTACTGTCCCTGAAGTCAGGGAGATTTCAAGTACAGGAGGGCCGCGAGTTTGGAACATGAACGATGTTAAAGTCTCCGTGTTTTTCTGCTCTGAAGAAAAGTCCCTCATCACAAAGGTCCCCTTATTTTGAGTTGTGTTTTTGTAAGCAATTAACTCCCTATTTTTGAGAACCAAACAACAAACCAGTAATGTGCTGTGCGCTTTAGAATAAATACAGTATAGCAATTACAGCTAATTGCATATGAGATTCTCAATGAGACTGGGGATGAAACAAAGGTGACAAGCAATTTACCAGACTGCACTTTCAGTGCCAAAATCAATTACAACATTCCAAATCCTGTAAACATTAATAGTAAACTATGTGTCATTGTATGTCTTTGACTGATGTCCAGCGTGTAGTGTCTGCTGGTGTTTAGCTACAGGGAAGATGCAGTAACAACTCCTTTAAAAGACAGTCTACAGCACATATTTATAGAGGGAGAACAAAATATCTGCACATACATATATTGCTGCTACTGCTGCTGCTGCTGCCAGCAGCTCCAGCATGTTTAGGCCAGCCTCTGGATGTCATTGATAGCATAAATACAGAGTAATAATTAATTACTAGGCAATGCTAACCAAAGCAAAATGAGGCTGAGTATGAGGCTGAATTCATAGCACTGAGCTTATTATTCAGTTTGGCTCACTATTAGATGATAGTACCAGGGGATTACAAATCCCTCTGGGGCTTATTCTGCAGTGAAATACCACCAGTTGCACAGTATCCTGCTTCTTCTAAAACAGAATTTCAAATGGGCTCGGTTCACTCAAGCAATAAACAAGAAAGAGAAGATAAACAACCTTACCAGAGAGAGAAATTATAATCACGGTGTAGGGCACAGTTTTTTTCAGACGAGTTCAATTACAATCAGTGATACACTTTTCACATGATGCACGCACCAGGCTCTCCAGGTGGATGCACACAAACAAATGGGATGTACAGAAGGGACCATCAGCCTTGCAGCTTTCTTCTTGCAGACTCATGGCTGCCCTTCCTTGGGCCTGTTACAAGTGGAGAACCACTGCTCTCCTTACCTCCTTCCCAGAATTGCAAGGAGTGTAAAGGAAATGTTGGTGTCAGCCCCTTGTTCCTAGAAACCAGAACACCACTGCTGTGGGATACTTAAGGAAACAGCATGGAAATAACGAGCTCTTACGTCTTCTCTCCTTGCCCAAGACTTGCTCAGCTGGACTGCTCTCAAATCTGTGGAATTCCTTGGTTTTGAAGCACTTAAAAAATTCTGCTACTTCTAAGTGAAAAACAAACAAAATGGATGGTAAATTTATAGCCACAGTTTTTTTCATCTTCTGGTCTCTAAAAATAGTAGTGGGGGCTTCTCATTTCTCCAGAGACAGCTACATCCCACTTTTGTGGCTAACTGGAATGCACTGATGGGATTTGCTAATTTTTCAGCCACTTCAGCAGAATGATTTTAGGATAACTTTTTAAAAACTTGGTACTTTTTTCTTTGTCATCCAATAGAGGTAGATAAGGCACCCACTATATCTACTTCTTATCCTGGTTCCACATGGCCCATCAAAATAAATAAAGAAAATGAGGTTGAAAGAATAAAATAAAATCATTCATCTGATAGCTTGATTATATTAGGAAAAAATACACCTAAAACTGAATTACCCGGAGATTACTTTAAATCTTTTCTTTAGAGTCAGGTGCTTGTATACATCCTTATCTCAGGAAGTTCCCGTGATCTTATGTCCTTAAAACAATTCCCACCATTGGGCTGACTCGGATAATTGTAGGAAAAAAAAGAATATTTTTTGAATGACTAAAATGTAAATGTTAAGAAAACAGAAGACATTTGTAAGCATGAGATAACATTCGTTAAGAAAAAAACTGGCAAAAAGAAAAGAAGGTAAAAGGACCAAGCACTTCCAAACACTGCATATTCCAAACTTCCAGAATTGTGAAAGCTGTGCTTGTTAGTGGGTTGTTGATTAGAACCACTGCCAATTTCTCTACACAACTTTCATGTGAGGGGTGGGTGATTAATTCTGTAAGTTTCCTAAACATGAGCACAACATACATTGAGGTATACTGAATGAATAAACAAATACATATCCTTAAGAACAAATAAACAGAACCAATAGAAATACACTGTTTACTCACAAATGTGAGGGGGACACAAACTGGAACTGGGGCACATTAAAAAAGTGTCCCTCTCCAAGAAAAATACGTTTTATTCTGCATTTCTGCTACAATAATGTGAACAGGATTACCATGACCATATTCCTTTCAGCTTCAGGCTCAAATGGTGTCACACCAAGATGTGCCTTTGCTACCCAAGCCAGGCCATGAAAGCAAACGCTTGAAACTCTTATGCTGAAAATGGGGCAGTAGATGGCAAAATGCTGGGATATGCAAAAGATTACCTAAAGTTACCCTGCTGGAGCTGTTGCTGTGTCAGATACAGGCTGGAGTGTGTGGCATGATTTGAGTCTGAGAATGCAAATCCAAGCTTGCAAAAAGGTATCATGAATAAATTCCATAGCTAAACATATGAAGCCCAGCACAGAAATAGAAGTTTTGAGATCCTCCTTATGCTTTTATTTAGTTCCATTTGAATGTGTATTCCACAAAATCACTGCCTCTCAATTATGGCTTCCTTGCTGATAACAAAGGCACATTTCTATTTGCTAACCTACACAGGAGGAAAATGTATTCTGTTTATTATTTATAAGAGTAAAGTGCTGAGAGGCCCCAACAGAGCCAAAGCCCAGGCTCTTGGTTTGTGTTTGCTAGGAAAATAGAGCGAGCCATATTCAGGCAGGCTACTTTCCACCTAAATCCTTGGGCCCACCGTTTTCTCTTGGCTGCTTTTTAGGCAGTTTTCTGCTCAATGGTTTACTGACATCACACTTGAGACATGCCCTGCTTTCTCTGCTGATTACAGACAGGGCATTAGATGGAATTTTTACTGCATATCAGTACTGAAAAAGCAGCTGAAAGGGCGGGGAAAAACAGCACTGACAGATTTCTACAAGATCACATCTCAAGTGCCTGGCAAAATTTAAAAAACCCAGCCTTAGTTTTCACAGTCCCCAACTAGTAATCCATTCCAGCCAACTAAACCATGACTCCTGCCTCTAAACAATATCCCTGAGTCAAACACATTTGTATTAGCATATTGTTGAGTGATATTTGATCAGCAGGATTTACAGGCAGGCATCTCCTGTGCTGTTTTGTTGCTCATAGTCCTCCTCAGCCAGGGTGAAGTCCTTCCATTACCTTGAACCAAGTGCGTCAGCATCACTCCTTTCATTCAATTGCTGAGTCAGGAAATACTCTGTCAAAGCTTGCTTTTTCCCTTTTTTTTTTTTTCCCCCCCAAGGCTAACAGGTAAAAGAATAAGCAACATTTGGGTTTTTAAAAACAACAATATTAATTTTTATATTAGGATGACCTAGGGATTTAGGATCTATTTGCTGTCGTTTACTGGGAACAGTACTTCTTGAAACGCTGTAGAAGGGGTGCTTCCCTGTTCATCAAAGCTGGTTATGCAACACTTCTGTATCTAACATTTTTTCTATTCCTGTCCTAATAAAACTGTTTTTATTTATTAGCAATGTTTCCAAATTTAACAACCCCAGCACTTGCTATACGATGTACAAGGAATCCAAGATCTTACGTGAATACCCACTTTGAGGTGATGTTTCCTTTAATATCAATGCTTCTATGATTACAATTATTAGTTGCCAACCATGTTTCAAACTGCTGGGACTGCCACAAAAAAGATAGAATTGCTCCTCTTTTACAGCTTGGGAAGTTTTATACTCCTGGAGTCCAAGGACTTACATATTTCCCAGATGCAGCTGTCTGTTCTTGCTGTCATGCATTCCACTACACTCCTTTACTAATGGCTTTATCACATCTAGTTTGCTCACCCATCTTTGAGAAAGCATTTTAAGGCACTAATTTTTCAGCTCTCTGATCTGCTTTGCTTAATGAGAAAATAAAAAGGGATTTTCACCAGCCTTGATACAGCAGTGAAGACTTGAGAAAGGAAAAGAGCAAAGGATGAAGGGACTGCATAGCTTCTTTGTCCCTCCATCTCCTGTACAGCGTATGTCATAGCAGATATTGTCAACAGGGCTGGGGAGAAGAAGCAGACAATGGAAAAACGAAAAGGGAAGAGAGCTGTTAAATTTACCCTTGGCAAAAACATCTCACAAAGTCAGCAAGACCGTCCTGAGAGAAAATCCAGTGTGGGAGAAAATTAGGGATGCTGCTCAAGAGAACAGGACCTGGTGAAATAAAAGGCAGTACTGATTTGGGGTTTTGAATTCCCTAATTCCCCTCCTCCCTGGCTCTCATGATTTTGAATGAAACATTAATACTGCTTCAGATGCTTCTTCCCTCCAAGGCCAATCAGCTGCTCGGCAGGGCGTGAAGCGGTTGTTCATTTGAACAGCTAACGAGGGAGTGGAAGGACAGAGCTAATGCTAAGGCTTTTCCAGCACTGCTGAAGCTCACATTTGCCTTGACACACAGGGAATGACCTGAAGAGCCTCTCTCCACTTTGGGAGGAGTGGTGCTGTGTTAATTCTGCGTAAACAAGCCCGAGTTGTCAGAAGGGATAATTTTTCACAATACGGCCGTAAACATCCAGTTTTAAGACTGGAGTAGACACCTCGTCCTGCTCAGTGCCATGGCAACAACTACCACTGGAAATCTTCCTCATAGAGAGGGGTACAGAAAAAAGGGAGGTAAAACTGCCAAACGACCGAAAATGCCAAATCCCAAGCCTTCCATTTTAACAAAATTACTGTTCCTTCTCTCAGTGCAGTCTTCAGGATAAGAAGTGAATCCTGAGACTGAAATTTAGATGTTCCTGAAGGTGAAAAACTGCCTCCCCCTAATCTGGGAAGGAAAGAAAAGTTGAAGTGTCTGAAGATGCTGCTGGTTCTGTTGCTATTAAGGTTTGTTCTGGTTTCCAGCTCCCAAGAAAAAGATAAAAGAAGGAAGAAAGGTACATCAAAGGAAGAAAGAGCAGTTTTTGTTCACAGTGCTGGGTCTGACTTGTAACACTACAGAAGGACCGATAGAGTAATCGCTATCAAATTGCTCTGGCAAACCTATACCTGTGCACTGCTATTTTGGGAACTGCTTTTAGCTATTTTATCATCACTGGCTCCTAGCAGCAGCAGGAAAGAAATCATCTTGACTAGTCAATTCACTCTTCATAACACAATGACAACAGAACAAGAGACAGGTACAGAACGAATAAGGTAGGCAGGAACAAGACATTAACTTGAGAATGAGAGCAGATATAAAAATGTTACACCTTCTGCAGTTAAGAGAAGCTGGCAGGAACAGCGATGCTGCTGCACAGGAGGAGTCAAGGTGACAGGTTTTCCTTATTAGGGGAAGCCACAATGGCCAAGCTTCCTCTTGCCTGATTAGCCACAGCCCGACTGTCAGCATCAAATCATGAATTCTCAGGCTGGCTTAGAAAGCTATGAACTCACAAAAAAACCCCAGTCAACAAACAAACCAATGATAGGACCCCAAGGCAGACAAAGAATGTGGACAGATCTGCTTTATCTTTTTTTTTTTCTACAGCAAACTCCACAAAGAAGCTCAAAAAGCTTCTAAAATCAGGAGAAAAAAAGGCAAGTTTTACTGTAATATAAAACAGAACTAGAAATTCTTACAAAAGAGGGATAACACAGTACATCCACAGCCTTTCCTGTCCACTATGTCCCCATAGGCAGGTCCTAAAAACCCCAGGCTTCACCTCTGCTAACTCTAATTTCCAAGTGACAGCAAGCCTGCTTGGTGCTCTTCGGTCCCTCAGGAATATGAGTGGTATCTCTCTCTTCAGAGGCTTGGCTGCCTGTTCTGCTCCTCGTGTCCATCTCCTGAGCAGCACAAGTGACAGGCACCACGCTCGTGCCTGCTGCACCTCGAGGCTTCACCCCTCTTTATTTGTGAGACACCTATGAACTTAGGACAAAAATGGACAAAACCAGGTCAGCCCCTCACCTTTCTGTTTGCCAGCTAAGCCTAATTTCTCAATTCCATTTTTTTTAACTCACCAGTCATCTTTAATAGTTTTCAACTTAGAATGAAAACAGAAAGGAAGAAAAGTTTACATTAGACTTTTGTTATCATGGATGCCCTAGTGGTATCTGGAGAAATAACCTTTCTTGATGGCATGATCTATTTATTGCAGGAGAAAGCACAATCACAGAAGTAAACAAAATCTGAGCAACTGGTTTAGATTTGTGTCTTGTATTACCCCAAGTAAACTGGTATAGCTTAAAAAACCAGAACTGTACTGATAAGAGAATTTTCTGTTTAGAGCTTTACATATTTTTGAAGCAATATCAGATCTGTTTTCTCTTGTATTTAGTTGCCAATGGACCTAAAATCTCTTTACAGGGGGTAAGAACTGCCATAATGCCACTGCTACACACACCCTACATCAGCCCTACTACAGGGAATAGGATAGCACTCAGCAAGAACACCTCAATACCTGCTGCATTTCCCTGCAGCCAGGCTCAGGAAGCACTCTCTTCCTTTATGTTCTGCAGTGAGAACTTAGCATCATGAATACTTGAGATCAGCTTATTCAGGGTAGGTTTCCCAAAAAGAGCTAGAATAACTAGGCATTAATTTTATCCATTCCACTTCTCTAGGGGAAAAAAATAAACTCCTCTTTTAAATGGGTGAAACATCTGCTACAAATGGAAACAGAAGATCATAAGACAGTTGTTCTCATTCATCATTTTCTAATTAGCATTGTGCATTCCTTTCTATAATAGTAGGATAATTTGTAGGGAATTACAAGTTGTAATTATTTATAAAATTGGATAGATGCGAGAAACAGCTTTTGGAATGTCTTAATATGTGTTGGTGAAACCATGAACTCCATAGCCATGAACCTCTTGCAAACGACAAAAGAAGCAGAAAGTTTTAGAAGGAAACTCTAAAGGAATTTTATATAGCAGCAGACAGATGCCCAGTGAGACAACAAGAGTCTAAGATGGGTCAAACCTTCTGTACTGATTGATTACACAGCTACTGAAATTCTTCGTGCATTCTGAAATCACGCTAAATGTGAGAAGAAAATGAACTATATTTGAAGTCAGAGAACTAAAAAAGAGACGAATTAAAGAGATTAGAAACGGGGCAGAAAATAAAATGAGATGCTGCTTGAGAAATGGAGTGAGAACGCTCCGATGGGCAAACACCTGAAACACTGGTGATTATACACATATAATTTAGGAAAGGGATGGAGAAGCCAGGCACAAAGTAACCTGGGTGGGAATGGTGAAGACTGGTTTACCAGAAGAAATTTTCAAAGACAAATATTTAGTGTTTTGTATACACACAGGAAAGGTCCTTCACAGGGGGAAAGGAAGTATTTAGGGAGTTTCAGACTGTAAGACAGAATTGATACTCTAAACAAACTATCCGATGGAAATGCAAGGAACTGAAGAAACGTATTTTCAAGGGAAGTCAGCAAAGTTTTCTTTTTGTGTGCACGTGAAACTCAACAGGACCAAAAAGAAAGTGAGAAAGTATCCTAGCAGGAATGACTCTATTTCAAATCCTCATTCTTCTTATTTTGAATGCTCTTTGAAAGTTTTAACTCCAAAATCATTAGTGCCTGACTTTTTTGTTGTTGTTGTTGTTAGTATGGTGGATTTACAGCAATAATCTGAAAGCTTTTTCTAACAGATTATAGACTCTTCTAACATTTATCTTTGGTAGACACACATCAGCTGTAAATTGGCTTAAAACGTGCACAAATGCCAGTTTTGACTGCATCTACTGTATTTCTGAATTCCAGCTAACCTTGGGAGGTATACAGGATCAAATCCTGCAGTGTACACTTCTGCCAAAGGAAGCCAAGCTGATCTCACTTGGCTAATGAATGCCTAAATCCAAAAAAAAGAGAGGCAGCTGAACGTCTTGAGCAGCTTAAACCACGAAATACCCAGTGTGACTACAATAGCAATTGTAACAAATGTGCAAACCACCACCTGTTATACATAACACTTTCCTTCTGCACTCTCCAAATAAATGGATCAAGCACTTTCTACTTAACATTACAACAAGCATGCAAAAAAGATTGATCTTGTAAAATGAGGAACTTTAGGAACTGCAGTTGCAACTGACAGCATTCTTTCCATCTGTAATTAATTATTCTAAATTCTTATCCCTTGAACTAAAATTTTGTTAGCAATATGAAAGGGACATAAAGCTTTATGTCAAAATAATCTTTATCTCTTTGTTCTAAATAAAGCCACAGAAGAGCTTAAATGAATGATAAAATATAGCAAAAGATGTACAGTGCAATGTTCTTAAGTACAGCTTTGCACTACATCAACAATGATCATTATTTTCAGCAGGGGAAGAGCTAAACCCTAGAAATGTGGTTTTAAACAAAAATACATAAATTACGGTTTATGCTCAGCCTCTGTGTATTACACAGCAAAGTTGGTCCAGAGCTGCACAGCCTCGAGACTGAGTTTAAGCAGATCTGCTGTTATGACAGCAATAATTTTGGACTTATATTTCTACGTCTCTGAATTGTCAGTGTAATTAAACTCACACAAATTAGTTTGGAAAGGAATTTTCCAGAAAGCTATCTGGGGAAACATGTGGCTGATCACCTGTAGTTGGGTCACTAAATGTGTGGATCACACAAATACATAACAATTCAGTATTCTTCCATAATAAAAATCGAAAAATATCATTTATTGTAACACAAGTTCATGGGTTTTTTAGGAATTAATAACCCATAAATCTGTTATAGTAACACCTCTGCTTAAGCAATCAGAGCTTTGTGTGCCAAATGTTAACTGTGGCCTGCACAAAGATTATGGGTAATTCTAAGGAAAGCATAATTAAAAAATTCTTTCCCCTCTCCCTCCATCTATGAGGAAAGTGCAAGTCCCATTGAAATGAGAGCTATGACAAATGCACTGATCAAGACATAGTGCCAAACCAGTTTGTATGTACAAGGGCTAAATTTAGCCTATTGCTCTTCATCAGCAAAACTGGCACTTAAGATGGGAATTCAGGTGTAAGACAGACTGTATGCTATTAGCCATCCTAATTTTCCAAGGTCATTACTCTTCAGATTGTTTTCAATTATAGATATTTTTGTTACTCGCAGTTGAAAATAACCCATTTTCCTTAATGCTCGCTGCACCACTTGGAAAAGTTTTCTGACTTTTGTGTGATGACTGTAGAGATAACTGATTTTTGATTCAGTTAGCAGGTTATTCTAACTTGTAGTATTACTTCACAAATGGGCTTGCAATGGCTTCAGGAAATTAGCATTCTATATATATATATATATATAGTGTATGAGTAAATACATTTTTTCTGTTAAATACAAAGGGGTGTAGTTGGCATCAGTCTATTTAACACAGTGTTACACATTGTTATATTTCAGTGTATAAGGGCAGACTGTAAACAACAAACATTTGGTAAAATCTCCATATAAATGAAAAAAAATTTTAAAAAATAAAAACCAAAAAAAAATGAAACCAAAATGGAAATGGAAGCCCCAGAGAGCTCCTACGTTCCACACCTGTACTGAATCTGGATGCAGAGGCCAAGAAGGGCTAGAGGGCACCTTCCTCTTGCCTTTTTCTCATAGACTGAAACCCTTCTCGTCCCCAAAGTGTCCAGGAGCAGCCACGGGACAGCAGGGGAGTGAGGCTGGGTCACAGGGGCTACAGAAAACCCACCATGTTTGGCTTCTCAAGCTGAAGTGCTGCTACACTGCAGTTGATTTGCACCTCTGAAAAATATAAACTGATTTCAGCCGTGCAGGGCTCTTTCCTGTCTGAAGAGTATTTAACATGACTGTGTTCCAGCCTGATCAAAGCTCGGTTTCATCGTAATGAAAATCTTTGTAGTCTTCCTTTCCTCTGGTTCTGAAGAGTAAATCATAACTTAAACACCTAAACATCTTTAGGTTTCCCGTAAAAAGAACAAAACTACATTCTAGGAAAAAGTTATATGTGGTTACAGTAAATTAAAGTCTTCATTTTTATTTACATTTATTTACCTTAATTATAATTTCAAGCCATTATTAAGCACACAGGTAGTCCCTTTACTCTGAGCATGATTTGCTCTTTTCTACAATTTGTTTCAAAGTTCAGCTATCTGTTTAAAACAGATTTCCAAGGAAAGGAAACATATTAAACTCCTCCAGTATGATGGGAAAATCTCTGAGACCCTCTTTGTTTAGAGGGAATTAAACTAGCAGAGCATTTTAGAATTCAAGCAACAGGAAGTAATTGTTTTTATCTTCCTTAAACTTGTTCCTGACTTTCAAAAGAGAAAAACAATACCTATTTTTAGTCTAAAACACACAGCATCACTGTATTTTTTTAAACTCTTGAAAGACCACTTTGGTTCTTGAAACCCAAAGGAACTTGTGTCTCACATGTGTTCATTCATTTGACCTCAAGAGAGGGAACTTGATTCACACTTGTCCTCTATCCTACAAAGTCTTGCACTAGCAGGACACAGTGAATACTATCAGGAAAAGAAAATTAAAAATACGGGAAGCAATGGCTCACAGTGAGTACAATAAAAATAAAAAACATACTGGAAGTTATTTCACCCACTCAAAAGTTTTTCATGTCTTCTCAACTTCTAAATGGCTTTTTGCATTTATCTAGATAAATCCAGATGTACTTAGCATCTTGATGAAAATCTTCAGCTTGATATGCTCCTGGGACTTGGGGGATGAGGTGGGAATAAATCAGGAAGTAATTTGATGTATAAAAAATTTTAAAATATGTTTTTAAGGATCAAACTAATTTCTGAAGACAGGTTTTGTTTTTAAACTCAGTTCTGAATTAAAGGGAAACTTTCTGAGGTACAATTTAATTGCAAGTATTAGCTTTCTAGGGAATGAGCAGTCTATTGGAACAACACTCTCCACAGAAAACCTTGGCTCTCGCATTCCACCCCTGGGCTGGGAGGCCACGTTTATGCCTCTTTTTGTTTCTTTGTGCTTTTCTCTGTCCTGAAGTTGAAAGTATACATCAAAAAATAAGGTACTGATTCATAAGATCCTTAAATTCCACTTCAAGACCATAACTGCAGCTTCTCATACCTTTTGTCTTCAATATCCATCCCATTTCCACTCCCAAATTTTTAAATTCCTTGACTGCCAACTATCTTTACCTCTATCAAGTACTAAAATCTGGCTTTCTGTCACTGTGCAATATTGATCTCGTACTTACGACCTGTAGAATACTTTATTGCTAATGGCCATCACTATGCCCACAATATTCATCATGTATTCTGTTTTAGCATCTATTAGTCAATTTTAAACAACGTAATTAAGAATATTTTAAGACCTTGCTGGCTCATCCTCAAGATGTGCAAGCCAAAACAACAGAAAAGAAAACTTTTTGTTTCTATTCATTTTTTCTACTACAAAATTAATGAAAATTCACTATGATTAATGGCCTGGACTTTTTTTATAGCCCTTATCTTCATAAGCAGCTTTTTTGTCTTAATTCCTCTTTTAATGGTCAGTCTCTGCATTAAGATTTTCTGGTTTTGTGATTTTGTTGTTGTTGGTTTGGTTTTTTGCATTTTTTTTTTTTTACACATTGAAGGAATTCTTCTGCTCAAGCAATGTCCATTCCTTTTCTACAATATTTGCTTTATCTGGTGTCATGGGGTGATATTCCATGATCTTGAGTGATTGTTTTCAAATGCTCACATGACAAACATGGTTTTCACTTGAAAACCTCTGAGAGGTCCATCTGACTCTCCCTTATGAATGTATTACATACTTGATGTGTTCAGACTTTGCAATTTACCCTCATAAAGCCCTTCTATGATACAGAAATATTATTGACATTTTACAATGGAAGAGAAAACGAGTCAGCTTATTAAGGTATCTAAATGCTTAAGGATGCCTACTGGGATTTTCAAGGTTGCTCTGACATATAACTCTTATTGAACTAATTGAAGATTTTTCACTAAATGCCTAATTTGCATTTTTAGTTTTCTGAAAAGCTTTAAAATCTGACTCACTCGCGTCACCCTTTAAATCCAGTGGACCAGTGCATTAAACCCAGATCTCATTAGCCCTCAAACTCATGCTCGAAGCACGTGCAGCACTGCCCACAACAGGGGAAAACCGCTTGAAAAATAAAGATGTGGTGCCCACCAGAAGCATGCAGTCCCTCCTGGCCTGAGTCACACAGCAAAGGCTCAGACGGCGGGAGCCACAGAGCCAAGTGCATCAGATGTCAGCAGGAGAGACGTGGATCTCCCGGGATCCCGCTGCTCCGTGCTGGGGCTGAGGGGCGCCGGGAGGCTGAGCTTGGAGACAAACACCGCCTTCAGCCTCAGCAGCCCCTCAGCCTCCTCCCTCCCTCAGTTAGGGGCTGGTTTTTCTAACAGCTCCTGATGGGGGACAGAGCCAACATCCATGAATGGCTTCCACCAAACGTGCTGCGGAATTGTCTGTATCCACCACCGCGGGGTTCAGGCAAGTGGCAACTTTATTTCAGAAACACTTGTAAAAGCATTGCCCCACGCACTAATTCCTGTACAATTCCTAGTCATGTACCTAATCATGTACCTTTCATCACTCAATTGTTGTAGACATTTTTACTTTTGGGTGGCCTAAGAGCAAATTGCTCAGTTTGACTAAAGCCCATCGCTGTCACACCTCGGGGGGCAGGAAGCTGGAGCAAGGACAGCTTCATCTTTTGCCCGGTTCTGGTAAGGAGGTGCTGTCCTTCAGCACCACTTCTCTTCACATCCCTATGTTTAGGCCAGCAGTGGCTGGAAAAGGAATGGATCAGCTGTCAGGGCTTTTTAAGGCCGTTTTGCCCTTGTTAAGTCAATGAAACTGACTGCATGAAGCACGCTGGGTTTGGTCAGTGTACTTAACGCCCTTTGACTGCGAATCGTATTGCTTCATTTTGGAAGTCATGTGCACTGTCTTCTTACAGCCCACAGCACCACAGCTAAGGACCAGCTAAACAAACCACATGGACTGCCAGTTTACTGGAATAATATATATATTTTAATCAAAGAAATATGAGACTAGGTAAATTAACAAATTCCTGACATTACCACCTCACAGAAGTATTTTCCAAGACAGGGCTTGTGGGTAACATGTTGCCTGCTAGACCCTCTGAGACTGGCTGCAGCTGCAAAAAATAAAAATGTTCAGATTGAGGCCAATGGGAAGATGCTGCCTGCAGCATAATTGCTCAGTGTTGTTGCACATTGGCTGGCGAAGGTTAGGGACTGCTGCTCTGTGTAATCGAGCAGGTTCGCAACAATACCGAAAGGCTGTTGTGTAATAACAGTTCAAGCAAAACAGGTAGAAATAAACACACATTTTAATTTTTTTTTTTTTTTTCATCTTTAGGTAGAGGTGATAAATTTTTACTGAGCACATCGTGTTTTAAAATCACTCCCAAGCAGATGCCAGGTACTCTTTTTGCCCGAGGCTGATGGAAAAAAAAAACAGGTAGCTTCTGAAAGAAATCTGAAAAGCTGTTATCCAAGTAGCGGAGGTTAAAGGCTCCATGTGCATTTCAAGTAGTTGCGTATCCAAAGTGAGCACTGATTCAAGCAGACGGCTTTGGAATCATGACCTGATATACAAATATGTGATTGATCCTTTAGTAAATGAAAATTACAGAAAATCACAGGTGTCTGTCACAAAAATTACTGCTTATATGAACAAAGTAATTAAATCTGCCTATATGAACTAAACAATTACATTTGCCTACTTTTAAAGAATCCTTATCAAACATTGCATGAATCACTCCAATTTGAATATTTTAAGTAGTGAAAAGCCAGAATGGCTGCAAATAGCTTTGCATACAAGCGAACTGAATGATGGAAAATTCCTTATTCATTTATTGCGATAGCATGTCTTTTCCCCCCATCAAGTATTTTTTTACTTAGTTTCACTTGTTTTCTCCAGGCTTTCAGCATATCCAAGGATTTTTCAGGAAGTTGCACTCTGAGTGTTACTTCACGCTCACCAAACTACAGAAAAATATTTAAGAATAGGGTGTCATTAGACTGTCCTACGCTAAACGGACTGATTTATTTCAGAGAATAATGAAGCGACGAATACTGTGCTGTGATGACAGGCTGATCTAACAGCAAGCCTTCCCAGTACTGCAAACGTTTATCAACTTCTCTTTTAACTCTCTAAATTTCTCCTCATACTGAGCAAACTCAACTTGATGATGTAAAAACAAATATAATAAGCTCCCACTTTAGACTGCAATTTACCTTTCCCTTGTGTCCTGAGACATATACCAAATCTTTTCATTTTTTTGTGCAGCTGGAGCTCAGCTTCCTTATGAGAAAGCTCCCTTAAGTTAAAGTTTTTAAGAGTGTTATGCCACGATGCGGAAACCATAATCCTGACATACACACCGAAAACCACCCAGTGTACACCTTGTCACACCTACAGCCCCCACATCTGGCTACAGAAATGCGAGGAATTGTCTTTTTACCTTGTGACACACAGAACTGGGGAGTTGGGTTAAATCGTATTCCGGTTAAACCGAGCTACGAGCCCCCCGCGCCTCTGGGAGGGCCGGGGGAGCAGCAGGGCAGCCCCGGGCCCCCGGCACTGCAGCAGAGCGGCGGCGGCGCCGGGCAGGGCGGCTCCGGCCCGCTCGGGGCGAGCAGCGGCCGCAAGAA
>VZRO01005476.1:0-55811 GCA_013397915.1 Daphoenositta chrysoptera | reverse complement strand
AACGCCTCGCTCTCCGGAACGCACGCCCTCGCGGTCGGGAGCACGGGGAGGGGAGGATGTTAGGGATGTACCCCCGGCGGAACGGCGATCTTCATTCAGCGGATTCATGTTCTGGCCCGGATGGTTGGCGGGTTAAAAAGAGTTAAAGCACGGCTGAGAAACCTCAGGCACCTGAGACCCAGCCATAGCCGGAGGGGAGGGCAGGAGAGCCTTCCCGGGGGAGGTGGGGGCTCAGGAGATGTCTGCCATTAGGCATGTTTATCCTGACAAGTAGGAGATTCGTAAGGTGCTGCTTCGCTTTCTGGGTTTGTAGGCTGGGAGGTTGGTGGGTGTCATGAGGGGAAAAGCTGAGAACTGGCTGCTCCATTTAACTTCATTTTTTTTCCCTCTCTCTCTCCCTTTTATAATAGTTTAAGCAAATATCAGAGGCCACGATGAGCTCAGAAAGTTCAGACTGGTGTGGATGTTCAGCCTACTGTTTAAAGACTGCTGATAACGGTTCTAGAAATAGCATCATCTTCTAGTAGAAGCTTTTCTTCTTCTTAAAGAAAAAAGTATATCATCGAAACAAAAGGCATTCTGGGAAAGGAGAGGATATTAATGAGAAAAGTTGTTTACTAGTATAACTTGCCTCCTAGTGCTTTGGCAACATTGCTTATGTCTGAAAGGCATTCCCCCCTTCACCCTCCCTTTTTAATAGAAAAATGATATCTGTAAAACGTGATTGTATAAGCCAGGCATAATTCCACCAGTGATCAGGTGACTCACTCATGCTGGCTTGTTGTTAAGAATTAATAACAGATAATAAAATCGTATGTAGCTGTTACAGTTGTTAACATTGTAATCATATTTTTGAGGGACAGAGATTTTGATGACACCAATATATGTTTTCACATCTAATCATGTGAAGCTCTCTACTAGTCTCAATAAATGCCACACAAATATTCATCTTGGAGCTGGAAAAAACCAATGTGATTTGTTTGTTTCTCCAAGCATGCAGGGAGAAAGACAATTCTTAAGAGGTACTGTCAGTCAGAGCTCTTTCTCTGAAATGAAGGATCAGGCTTCAGCAGTCCTGCTGCTTTACCTGCTGCAGTGAAGAAGGGACAAATTAAAAGAGATTGGTAGAACTACAGATGCCAGAATGTCTTTTAGGGAAAAACAGGTTCAAGAGGGCTATCAAATTGTTCATATGTATGTAAATTCTCTAGAGACAGACACTTTCTAATCTGTAACACAAAATCAAGTTCAGGCTAATGCTGGTGATATGTCAAAGAGGAGGGAGGACAGAGGAGCTATCAAAGACCACTGACAGAAATACCTGTAAAGTACAGTCAAAGTCCAGTGATCATGTGAGACCAGATTTTGAATTACTGTACAATTTGCCTATAATTTTTATATTATTTTATGCATTATTTGGCTATATTTTGGTAGTTTGGCCCTCACCAAGATGTGCTGTGCTGTTCTATAGCTTGCCCTCTGTATAGGACAGACAAATATATCAACTGCAAAGTGATATTAATGCATTTACCAGAGTGTGGTTTTCATCCTGCAGGACCACAAGCTCATTGCTAGCTTGGGATTCAGGCTTGCTGCAGAGTGAGCTCTGGACAGCCTGGTGACAAAGCCCTATTTTCTTTACCCTTCTCCTAAAACTGAAATATCTTGCTTTGTTTTTTTAAATAGCAGCAATTTGAACGTGCTGAAATGTTTGTAATACAGGTGCTTGGAGAGGGAAATTTTTCAGCCTGGTGGAGGAGAGACCATGAAACTATTTGGACATCACTGCTAGTAAACAAAGGCATCTATTCTCCAAAGCTCTAAGTGCACTGTGTGAGCAAATGCCGACGTCTCTGGAGATAACAGCAGTAAATGTAATCAGCTGTGTCTCAAAGCAAGTGCAACATTTCCTTCCTGAGCTTGCTTCTAAGAACTGGGTTATATCTGCCATTTTGTTATCACTGATTGCATGTTTGTCTTCTTGCAGGCACTCCTAGTTGTGATGGGATTACTCTTGTGATGGCTGCAGATTTTCCCAGTTGAGGGGACCATGTTACATTTGAGATCCCTAATGAATACTGCACTAATTAACTTTGGTCCTAGAAGGTCATTGCATGATGCAGTGGGATGCTCTTATTAACCTTATCCTGAGAGTTACAATTTGTACTGATCACAATAAGTGTATTTCTTTTTCTGTTTAGCTCAGAGCTGCCCTCACACAATACAGTGTACACAGAAGTTAAATAAAAAAATCCCCAAGCCCGCTACACACGGAGTCAGGATAAGTTTAACTGTTTGACCTACAACAGTTCTGTCATCATCAATTGACACATTCGTCTTTCTTTTCTTGAAATAAAGCTTTTCCCCAGTGTTCTGGCAGCAACGCAAGGATTGCTGGCAATGAAGTCACCTTCAAAGCTGAGGCATTCATGAAACAAATGCATTTCTGGAAGAAAGTAAGGCAGCTTGCATCAGAATTTTTATTATGGCTGTGCTGCAACCAGAACTTATCAAGAATTTGTGTTGAGTATTTATAATTGCTTGACTTACATTTGCCCATTTGAGCACAGCTCATCATGAGAGTACCTTTTTCTTTAACATAAGGGGAGAAGGGGAGGCCAGGAGTATTTCAGGAAATCAAGAAAACACATAGAGCAACTAAGTTACTAATGCAACAGAGATAATGAGATATTTTGTTTTTACCCCAAAAAATCGTAGTGTGAGAATCTGTAATTAAAGAGTAGGACCAAAAGACAGAGAACAAGGAGAACATTGCTGTGGTTAAGGGAGGCCACTTCGCCAAAGGCAGTCACCTGCAGTCCAGGCTGGAGAAGGGAAATGCCATCCTAGGCTCAAAGATTGATACATCTATCAAAAATATTTCTGTTATTGGCTGTGCCAGGCTTTCTGCCTCACTCTCCCTCACATATACAGTTACCCCTCTGTTCCTAATGGATATATCTTTTTCTGCTGCTGAAAATGCTTAGGTAATCGTACAAGAAATGGAAATCTGAGTAACTACAACTGAGGGGTTTTTTTGAGATGATGCTGTTCTGAGCAGTGTCATTCTTGAGATGAGTTAGTTACTCTCCACAGATTTTAGGAATGCTTTTAAGGGGAGGGTAGTTAGAAAATAGGTATGTGCCTGTGGGCTTTCTCTCATCATTGACTTCTAAAGGTCATATGGAAAGAGGCTAGTGCTAACTAAAGGGAAGGTGGTATCATCACTTTGATGATTTTAACATGAAAAAATAGCTGTTCTTGAGTACAGGTAATAATATGGAGTCATTTGATGATGTTGAGATCAGAATTACGCACTCTGAAGAAAGAAGGGATAGTAGTGTATTTTCATCACGGTTTTTATAAAATCTTCAGGCTTTTTATTTGAAATCAGATGCCATTTATTGACATCTGTTCAGATTTTTCAAACGTAATGCATAAAAACAGTGTAAAATTCTAGGATAGAACTGATCTTTGTCCTTTCCTCCACAGGAGGCCTGTAAGCAGTTCCCATGTCAGAACGAGTAAAATGTCATTTTGGGGTTTTCTGAATGATGGTAGGTGGCTTTCTCACAGCAGGTCCTGAAGGAAGAGCAAAGTGTCTCTCCTGCACTGAGCAGAGGAAAAGTGTGTCAAATCTCTGAGATGCCATCAAGTGTCACTAGGAGCTGTGCTGTACTAGAGTGTAGAGGAGTGTACATCTGGCAGCCAATGTCCTGATACAACTGGGACTCAGCTGCATTTTCCAGAGGGAGTTGAAGGGGTGTAGATAATGAATGAGTTGTCTGAATGAAGGTTATGAGAAAAAAGCAGGACTGCAGCTCATCACTGGGATTTTTGGTTTCTTTTTTTCTTTTTCAGTTGTTCTCCTCCCCATGTTGCCATTGGACAAAACTTTACTGCCTAAGGAAAAGTTGCAAGCTCAAAGTAGGAGATACTGCCCAGAAGACTGTAAACAGCTAAACATGAATACAAGCTCTTTGATATGATAGACCACTTTTGTGACCTGTTTATAGCAGATTGCCATTTTTTTCTTGATCTTCATACCATTCACATTGTTAATAGAGAGTACTCAGGGTGCTGTAGCTTGTCACATGCAATTTTAATCTATCTTAAGAAAGCTTCCTTAAAACTTGAGAAGAGGGAGGAAAACACATCTCTTCTGATTTGCCTTCTAATTTGACAATCTCTTCCTTGACAGCTTTTGCAAACTCTTCCGGGAGAAAAAAAAGAAGTGTACTGAATAATTCAGCCTTGAGAGTGAATTGAGCTTGAGGAGAATTGTTGAATTCCCAAGTCTGTGGTTTGTGGTTTTTGTTATTGACTGCTCACATGGATTTAAAGTCCTGTCTCTGCAGTCGGTGGTTTTTATCTCCCCTTTGGATGCTGCAATTTTGTCTGGCTTTCCATCCCTGAACACCAGCTCTCTGATCTTCCAAATAAACATACAAAAACCTTTGAAGGACCTTCCTGCTTCCAAGGGGAGCCATAGGTAGCATGCTACACCAATAAATCAGAATTTGACTCTGGACCTGAATGTTGAAAATAGTCCAATGGAAGTTGATGGAGTCATCATGCTGAGTATGACGCACTCTCCTTAGTATCCTCCCCTCACAAGCTGGAATACCCAAATTTTTAAGGATAATGAAAGCTTGATATCAGAAAAGAACCTCCTGAAAATGGGGTGTCTTAGCTCACCCGTGAAGTTTGGTATCTATATTAACATGTTAATGGGAGCCAGACAATAACACAGTGGGAGCTGGTCCTGCATTTTATGCATCAGGAGCCAATGTGTAAAAAACCTCCAAGTTTGTGTCATTTGAGTATTTGTGAATGCATAAAAAATAGAGCCCATTTTCTGCAAGGTGGAATGATGATGTGATACCTGTCCCTGAAAGTAGCTTGCCCAGAAAAAGATTATAATTGTGAGAATCTAGCCAATATTCAGGACTCTATATAAAACCTGAACCATGCTCTTCATTTCTTAAAGCCACTGAATAAAGTAAATCTTACTACCTCTAAAGTATTTTTTCCTAGTTCAAAATGCAGAATAATCTGAAAAAAAAAAAAAAACAAAAAAAAAAGAAACAATTTAGTTATCATACTTTCTAGTGGAACCTTTATATAACTAACTCTTATTGACAATCTCACTCAGTGGTATAGTTCATACAAGTTAAATATCTGAGCTCAATCATAATGTGGACTGCAAGAAAGCTCTGCTCATGTATTTCCACTCAGCTGCTTACAGCTACATGTTAACATTTCCTAACCAAAAGAAGGAATAAAAGTGTTTGGTGGGTTTGTGATGGATTTGTAAGAAAATGCTAAGAAATCAACTTTCAGTGGAAGATATGATCCCTTATCCTTGAACTTTAAAGGAAAACAGAACCTTAACCTAAAATAGGCAAAAAACTCAAGCCAAATCCTGAATACCCAAGAAAAAAACCCTTCATTTTTTGATTCATGGTAAATTAATGCTTTGTGACTTACAGGTATCACTAGTGCTTCTGTAGTCATGGGCTTCTTTGAAAGATAGCTAAATCTAGAAAACTTATTAAATTAAGTGACAGATCAGATGGGATCTCCTTCCAAGTAAAATAAATTCAGAAGTCTCCTTGTGGATGGATGAAAATTTTTGTTCCTTTTAGATCTGTCTTAAATCTCATTAACATATAATCAAATAAGCTAAAGTCCATCCAGAAGGCACTTTTGGTTAAAAATAGTCAGTTAACTGCATCAAGAATATGCTTTTTGGTAGGTATTCTTGAGGTAGGAAATTTAGAAATGGTGCGTGTTCTGGGCTCAAGGCAGAGGTTGGGTGTGCAATCCCTTTTCCCACAAGCAGGAATCCAAATCAGAGTTGAAGCACGTGCATGGAAACTCTTCCAAGTACCTGAATACTGGTTATAATGCTAAAGGGAGCAACCCATGTCCCTAAAGGTTGATGCTTCCCAGGAATCAGTGTGAGTCAGGACTGCCTATGGAGTGCTCCTGGAGTGCTGCTTTGAGCATCCTGAGGTCGAATCCCAGTCTCAAATCTCTGGCTAAAGATGAAAAACTTACCTTGAATCTCTCCAGCTTTTATAAGAGCTGACTTGGGCACAGCCTTGTTTTGGGGCCAGGGAATAGCAGGAATAACAAATCCCTGTTACCCCCGTGAAGGAGATGCAGGGGTCCCAGCAGAACACGAGGTTTTGGCCACGCTGTAACTTGTGGTGCCTCAGTGCAGTGTCTGCCAGCCTCCTGCTCCTCTGCAGCCACAGGACCCAGTGCTGGGCTCAAATCTGTATGAGATAGGGAGAGTTTTATGGGGTCTTGGGCATCTCCCTTCCCAACAGACTAACAAAAAACTTCTCTCCCCTATTGCACTTGAAACATTGGGGGAATAAATTATCTGTGCTGCCGTGTGAGATACTTTTGAGGGAGAACCAGGTAAGCTATTTCTTTGGCAGAGGCATAATTTAAACTTATTACTGAGGTCCCTTGTGTAAATTAGTTTTTTCAAGACTTACTGACAACACAATATAAACACTTTCATCAGAAGAATAGTGGTTTTTTAAAATGTACTTCTTTGTGATGCTGAGGCAAAAGACTCTGCAGTTTCTTTATTTGTTGTAATAATTATAACCTATACCTTAGAACAGTTTTTTCTTCCATCCTGTGATCATCTCCCCAAAGAGCTAGGAGCTATTTTTCCCTCTCTGAGGATGTTCTGATGAAGCTGATGCTATGTGGTAGGTCCTGGCCACCTGCTTTACTTGGTCATGTGAATGTTTTCCTGAGTCATACTCCCAAAATACATTGTTGCCTAAATCTAGGGAAAGCTGACAATCAGTAGCAGTTGAACTTTTATATTATAGCAGAATTTATGTTAAAAATAAATTCTCAAAAATGATTACTCTCTGGAGAACAGATAAGTTGTTTGCTGAGAAACTAGGTAAGCACCTAGTTTGCTGTGTGAGAAGGGTTTCTCTTGGCATTAATGACTCCAGGAACTCAACTCCACACCAAAACACGACACAGGAAATCAATTCATGTTCCATACTTTTGTCCTTAAATATTGAGCTGTCACAGAAATGTTCCCCAGCCTATGTCAGCTGCTGTTAGCTTTCAGAGCCATGTTCATTCTTCTTTAGGTACTGAGACTTTTCAGTTCTTTCCAACACAGTAATATGTCTTCAGCCAGAAGAGTCAAGGTTGCTTTAGCAAGGCAGAGGGCACAGGCCATCTATAAGTTAAGTTTTTCTGTGAGCCAGAACCTGTGGGAAAAAATATTTTCTGGGACCAAATGACTGCTGGCCTCACCTTTTCCAATGTGATCGAAGTGAGGTGCTGCTATACCGAGATCCTGCTGTTTTGGCTACTATGGTTTTTGATTTTAACCCTCCTGGAAGAGGGCTTGTCTCTGGGAGAGGACTCTGAACAGTATTCCAGGAGGCTGATAGAGCCCACCTTTCACTCTGGAGGAAAGAGGGGCCGTGTAAATTGTGGTGCTGGTCCCAGTATTCCCTTGGGCTGTCTCTGCAGTGGCACTTGGAGTGGGTTGAAGCCAGCGATCTCCTTGGTCAGTAACTGAGCTGGTTTGAATCTTGCTGAGGTGTGTGCCTGGCCCCATGGGCTGTGTGTGAAATTCAGTGGCCTCTTCCCCCCACATTAGCAAGTAGAAGGTGAAGAATGCATTATCCACCCAGTGCTTTGCTGGCTGGAGCAGGATTTGGAACACAAACTTAGGCTCATGGGGAAAAACAAACAGGGTGAGTTGAGAATGTGAAGCTATTGCAAAAAAGAGACAAATGTGACTCTGCAGTTTATGGTGAGGGATATTGCGTGGAAGACAAAGGACATAATTATCCTGATTTGAAATTGCTGACGCTTCATCTAATGCGAGTTTTGGATACTGCAATTTCAGATAGAGGCAAGTTGAAGAGTCTCCAGAAAAAAGAAACAAAAAAAAAATCTTAGAAAACAATGATTTGTAAGCATTGCCTGTGAGAAAATGCTAAAATAAATAGGTTTCATAAGCTTTTCTAAAGACAGAGAATGATGTTATGACTGTGGAAAAAACTGTTGCTTTTCTGGCCAGGTTTTCTGGCCTCTTCAAATAGAAATTGAGTATGATTGCATAGAAAAATGGGGCAAAATATAATCAACAAAACACATAGGAAAGTAAATGCAGTTTTCTGTGCAATAGAAGGCAGTGTAACCAGATAAGAAAAGAATTTAAGTGATCAATGTGTTTTTGTCTGAAATGAAAATCATGCAAAAGTATTTTGCATTCATGTCTTAGAAGTGGTTTAGTTTAGCAAAAATTTATTTTTGATTTAAAATATTTTTATTGAGTAAATAAGCATACCTTTGCAGTTGCTTTAGAATGTGTATTTTAGAGAAAACATAAAAGGTTGTCTTAACTGTTTCAAAAGCAGCCCATCTCAGGTCATTCAATATCCAGTGCAACTCCCACCAAATTCCTCGTGAAGACTGGGGTGACTTTCTCTGCACTGTACAACAGCCTTTACCCCCAAAGTTGGGTAAAAGCAAAGTGATCTGTAAGGGTGCCTGTATTTGGTGTATTTCAGTACTTTGCAGCAGTCAGCTCTGAGATTTGTTTGTCTGTGTGGGGTCTGGGGATTTTAGTTCGAGGTGGATCTCATCTTGTCCTCCAGACCTTGGGTTTCCATTGTAAATTGTGGATTTACCTCAGCACTGCAGTGCTGTATAGAACCAAAGGATTAGGAGATGAAACTTACAGTTCTTTCTTCTGAATCACAGTGGACTTAACTCATCACATTTTCTCTTTTTTCATTTTTACTCCAAAAATTCAAAATTATTAAACCAGACAGGTATGTCTACTTCTCAGTGTATACTTTATCAAAGTACAGACGTGAGCAAACTAAGGAATGTGTGATATGATTTTTTTATTGGTAGTTCTCCTCACTGAACTGTCCGTGGTGACTTAAATTTCTGTACGTTACATAACAAAGATGTTATTGGTAATAACTTTGCTCTTCCTTGGCAGACATGCCAAATATCAAGGGTACAGAAATTTAATCTTGTTATTGATAGCAACTAGACATTTTTAAGATATTCATCAAAAAGATCTTTGAACTTTTTGTTCTGTCCAACAACTTGATACTCAAAAAACAAGGAGAAATGATAATAAAATGTGATCACCGTGTTTTTTCCAAATGCTCATCTATCTCTCACAGGAGTTTTTTAACCTTTGATCAAAATATCTAAAACTACACAGTAAAGACCTTGATAATTAACAGATCAAGATTTACACTCAGTTATGTCTCACAGCATAAGCCATATTTGTGTGAATGTAGAAACAGTCTTCTGACTCAATGTGCTATTTTTCACATTGAAACTAACATTGATTAATAAATGTTAATTAACTTACTGTAGTCTTACATAATCAGAGCATGATTTCTTAAGCTGAGACTTTTGGACCCGGAAGTTACATTTATAGTTTGTATCTGAATTTAAACTTTCCTTTTGTTGATTATCATGCAACCAGAGAAGAATGAGAAATGTTCTTATAATTATTTGAAATTTGGAGGAGTTTCATGATAGCTGCCGTTCTAGCATTGGCAGAAAACATGTTTTTTTCAGAGTGTTTTGGAGTTTTTTGTGTTTTCTGATAAAAGTGGGACTGCCCTCATTCAACCAAAGACATTGTCATCTTGGGAAGACAGCACCTTGAAGGAAGTGCCTGATTCCTCCTTCTACATGGGTTTCTTCCCCTTGCCAGATCCGGCTGGGAAGAAAGAACAAAGACTTCACTTTGAAATTCTTTTCTCCTTCTTAACTCCCTTCACTCAGAAAGTTTATTTTTCTTATTAACATTTCTAAACCAAATGAACACACTGACATTTCCTTACAGAAACCTCTTCAGTTAAAGCATTCCTGGCAATTTGTGTTGCTGTCTCTCGAAGGCTTTGGCAGAGCAAGTGGTGAGTGGGACTTCTCTATTTTAGTCCCAGCATCTGGATTTGGGTTGACTAGTTCTTCTTCAAGATCCTTTTTCCTCCCTTGAGACCTAAGATGACTTCACATTTCTCTGTATTTTTTGTTGGTTTTTTCTGTGTTTTTTTTTTTTTTTTTCTCTTGTGTAGCTCATAAAGTCTTTGCTTACAGACGTGAGGGGTTGGATTATCTCCTTTCCCCAGGAGTCTGAACTCTTCCCTCCTGGACTCCTTGTTGCCATTAGGTCAGCAGGGCTGGTACCAGCCTGCTTACTGCTTATTGTCTTCACCCAGTGCAGCCAGCTATTTTTCCCTCAAACCATGTGGAGAAGGAGAAATGATCCATAGCCAGGCACAGTCTTTGTTTTTTCCCTGCTGTTCTGTTTCTGTTCATGCGCAGGCTTTTCAATTTCATGAAGCAGCTTTACATGAAAGCTGAAATGTAATTGCATCCTCCTGAGTAAAATGGACAATTTCTGTGCCAACTGTGTTTTTAAAGAATAAGATTACAGCATTCACTCTGCTGCATGCTTTCTCTGCGAGTGAATCCCTTTGCTGATGTAAAGGGATTAAATATTCTAAGACACCAGCCAGACCAATTCTTTATAATTCCATAAGTGTGGAGAAGATCACCTTCATTATTTTTGTCAGGGGAAGAAATAAAACATAACAGGGAGGCCTCTTTCAATACACCTTGCTTTACTCTAGCAAATACTAGTGAGGATTCATTTCAGCATACATCGTGCTTACTGTTCCTCTCAGATCTCCGTGTGAACTTGCACTACAATTTCCTTGCAGAATTTGTGAGTTTCTGATATACCTTGTAGATCTAAGGCAACAAAATAAATACTGTGCAGTTTGCAGTTCTTGTTTCTTTGTTTTAAACTGAAGCCCCGGAGTGTGGTAACATTTGTTGCCATAGAAAAAAAAAAAATTAAAAGGGTGCAGGGTTGCAAACAAAACAATTTCAAATATCTTTTTACGCCCTACTTTTATAGTTTCTAATACTCTTTGTATTGCTCATAATACTTTTATATGGCTATAAGAAATGGGTGGTTTTCAGTATTTTGTCTTTCATTGATTGCACTTTGTAAGATTTCCAGACTCCCCTCATGCATTTTATGTTTGACTATGGACCGTTATAAAATAGTCTTCTTATAGTTACGTTGTGAGCATAACAGTGACAATGTATCTCACTTTCTTGGAATAGTGTATGGACTGTTTTTCTCCCTGACAGATGATGTCAGAGACTTACCAGAAAGAATACTTGATAGCAAGATTATGCAATGTAGTTCTTGTTCCCAAAAATGTGCTTCTCCATCTCAAGTCTGCACAATCCTGCCATTAACATTGGAATTTATTCTCTCAAAGCCATCTCTGATATCTCCCAGAATGGTGCAAACAGCTTAATAAATAGAGGTTAGGAAAAATAGCACTCTGGCTGTTTTGAAAAACGTTGTAATTACAACAGTTGGGACAGGCTCCTAAACTCAGAATAACCTGAACTGAAGAGACTGGGCTATCTGGGGTAATACAGTCCTACTCTGGACACAAGCAAAGATAATTGGAGGTGTGGTTAAATTGTAAAACTTGTAGTCTCCTTTCGGGAGCTGCTGAAGGGCTAATTCCCATTAACGTACAGTCCACCAGATTCAGCAGATGTTCTGTGTCATGGGATGAAGGGGGTGACAAGCTGCTTCTCCTCTGGTTATTGTCATCCCTTCTCACTGCTGCTTGCAGCTGCTGCAGGAGAGAACCAGTGGTGCCACATCAGTGACTTTGTGAGCACTGTGGGTTCATCCCAGCCACAGAACGCAGCAATAACCAGACAAGCCCTAAGGAAGCATTAGAGCCTATGTCTATAAAATAAGATTATGTTCTGAAAGATGCTGAGCATCAACTCTGAATAAAATCAGTAAGAACAGAGACTGTGCAGGGCAACACAGAGAAATACAGAGAAAGCACTGTGAGTCTAAGAGCATTGGAACTATGAAAGAAACTGTTATGAAATTTAAAACAGTGAGATGTATTTAACTACACTACGGTAGACTGGATTGATAAACCCATAGACATGGATTATAAACCCATGTGAACACTGGTACTTAGGGGCTTGGGGGAAGAGAAGGTGGGTGGATCATCAGAAGAAATGCAAATGCCAAGAAAAAGGACTAAAACATCATAATACTATAATATCCTCATGTGGTGTCAGACTAAAGAGTGAAACTGTAGAATGGGATTGTCATCTGTGTGTTAGCTTCTGTATGTGGAAATCTAATGGGTGCTGACCGCCTTCTTTTTAAGGAAATTCTGTAACTCCGATTTTTTTCTCACTAATAATTGTAGAAATTTTCTTTCTGAAATGTAAGGTGCTACAAATGCCATGGTTTTTTCTTTTTCATTACGAAGCTCAAAAAAGTCTGCATTTTCAGAGAACAGCTGCCTAATACAGTATGTTTTATTACTGTTAAGCTTACTAAATCATGAGGGATGTAATCATAACTAACCTAATTTTAGCCAAACTGAAGCTAACTTACTCTTCAGTCTCTAACTGAACAAAAGCATTCATCAATAATCTTCATGAGCTCACAGAACCCTAAGATTGCAAGCAACTCTCATGTATTGTATAACCACCTGCAGGTCTTAATGCCAGACATCCTTTCACAGAGTCCTCTGCCTAAAAGCAAAGTGGTTAAAAGCTGTTGTGGGAGAGAATGGAGGCGTTTTTCATTCCAAGGCAAGAAGTTCCCTTCTTTCTTCTTAGTCCAAGCCTGTAACTGCTTCAACCTCACAAGGTCTGCCTTTCAAGAGATGTTTACAAATTCCAGAGAGGTAGTACTTGAAATCTGAAGCCAATGTTTTTCTACCATCTGCACTACTTATGATGTATTAAGACCTCTGTTAGCTGGTGAAAAGAAGAGCACTTTATTGGACACTGCTGATGATTACTTGCTCTTTCAGGAAGCACTGATTTTGTGTGATATTTGTGTGGAGATTTACTTTAGCCTAAAGTTTAGTCTTCTATGGCAGATGTTTCTGTCAGGCCCTTAGACCCGTCCTTAGATCCATTGTACTTGATTTTTGGGAAGGCAGAGCTTATGCTGTTGGACAAATGCTAACTGAATTAGCTGTGTTTAGCACTCAAGGAGCAATGGCAGCCTTCTGGGGGCTCTTATTTCTAAATCCAGCCTTCTCGCTACCATAAACTGGTATCTGTCTTAAACAGAGTGATAGATTAACTCCCTCTCCTCCCTCCAGTCTTCATTTCTTCCATGTGAGGTTTTGAACAATCACCATCAATTTCAGCTTTCTAGCTCTGCATTCCTAACTTTAAACGAGCCTAACCTCTCCTCTGGATTATTGTCAGAGCCTCTGTACCTGCTATAGCAGGAGTAGGAATTCCTCTATTGTTTCATTCATGTCTTAATTTTCCATCTTTGACAATCCATGGCTAGTTTCACCTCTAGAGTTTCTCTTTCCCTGGCCAGCCACAGCCTAAGCTGTACCCACAAGTCTCCTACCAGCTATAGAAGGAGTGACGTTACATTTCTTCCTGTTACTTCAAGCTCTTATTTTAGCTGTGTGAGCATGTCAAGGTCTATCACTCAGCTGCATATGCTCTCCTCTTCCAAGCTCTACCCTTAACCTAAATTCCATCCTTCAGCCCTGCAGTGGGACTTGCCTTACCCTCCTGGCAGTGGCAGCGTGTTTGCACCTCTGTCCACAGTCCCCAGGTCACCCAGAGGGCTCTCATCCTGCAGCACTCACCTCACTCCTGCTTCCCTGCTCTCCTCAAAGCTGCATCCCAGCATAGTTGTAGGGCTGGTGAGTACTTGCCTGAATTGGAGTGACAGCTCATTTAGCCCTGCTTCCTCCAAGTCTCGTTTCGGGAGCACCTGCCAAACTGAAAGTAGGGCTGAATCTTGAAGTGAGTGCTACGGGCAGGACAGGAAGGCACAGCCCGTTCTGCGGGGTTTGGGAGAGGCTCAAATGTGTGCTGGGTTTTTTAAGACCTACAGGGCTAAAAGGGGGCAGGTACAGGTCATATTTCAGGTATAGCTTTTACCTTAATTATATATTTTTATCATCCTTTTACCTGTGGTCTTGCTTGTCTTTTCTGATTTAATTCCCATTTCAGCTTCATGGGTTCTCCCTCCTTGAGCTATCCCTGACTACAGTCTCAGCCATGACCATTGGGCTGTTATTTGTCTTCTCATGCTAAAAACATTTTTAAGATCTAGTCCTGAAGATTTTTTCCCCTCATCATTTAATATATTCCTGGCCATGTGACTCACACTTCCTGTTTAAATTATAAATCATTAACTTGTGCTTACACCATAAATGTATCAGATAGAAGAAAGATGTATCTCCTACTCGGGTTGAAACTGAGGAATTTGAGTTACATTTTGGAATATTGTCCTCTGTAAGATGCTCAGCTGGAGCAATGAGTCCAGAATACATATGCTCTGAATTCCTATACAGAGAGAGCTTTTTTCTCATTTATCATCGCTAGAATCAAGCATCATCTTAGGTCCTTAGTCCTTCCTTTCCTGATCCCTGTTCATAGGCTGAGCCTTAATCCAAGTAATAAACCTAGCCAAGTGCTACCAACCTGATACTCTAGGCAGCCATTCAAGTAATTTTTGTCCAGAGTAGAGGTCTAATCCAATAACAATTCTATGTTTACAGGCCTTCCTATGGTGATCCTTATTACTATTTAGTCCACCTGCTCTTCTTCAGGCAGTTCTGTATGGACTATTGAATTTAGTTCTTTATTCTGTTTTCTAGACTTACAACCTTCTACTTGACACCTCTAGCCTAGAAACATATAACTGTTAATTTCTATGCTGTTTTACTTTGGCAGACAAATTGAGTTTATACCTAAGCAGGACAAATCATAACTAAAATTTTGATTGGAAAGCCTGTTGAAAAAATGCATTTACCTAAGCAACTCAATATACATACACACATTTTCACTTTTAGATATGGCTATTCTTTCACAGAAGGCTTTCCTATTCACTAATAGCACTAACAGTGTTTGTGTGTAGCCTTTCCCTGTGCAATTATATTACATTTTCAGAGCATAAGGAAAAAGGCTCAAGCTCTCCACCCACCCCCACCCTTCCCTTTGGGCTAGATTTTTTCCAAGGAGAGCCTCTCTTTAGAAGAAGCACAGGGAGTACTTTGTGTGCTGTGCTCTCTTGAAAAATGTGTCAACCTGCTATGATCTCTCCATGGCAGCAGATCTCTTGGAAAGCCTGGCTTCCATCCAAGTGAACCAGCATGGAAGTGTGTGGTAAGGCCTTCCTCACCATGAGCTTATCAAAAAAGCTGGACACATGATTTTCCAGATAGTTTAAATTCAGTCTAAGCACATTTTCACTGATGCATTCAAAAACTTCTCAAGAAGGGATGTTTCTAGGCAGCTGCCCAAGTGTGTTTCTTCAACCATTCGAATGGTAGAATTTTTAAAGTATTTAGCCCTTTTGATGAGGAAGGATATTTATAAAATATCTTCTGTCTTGCAAAAACTAATTTTATCATTTTTGCAAAGGACTTAACTGTGAATTTAATGCAGTATCCAATCTGTAAATAGAAGAATTTCTGTTGGAAGTTTGGAAGTTTGGGAGTTGGTATGTTGGAAGATGGTTGATGTTCTCAGAGTAGATTGGGAGCAGAAAACCCAGATTAGAATTAATCTATAGACACAATTTTTAATGCAACATCAGTAATGGAAAATCAAATTTCAGATCTTGAATTTTCAGAATCAGTTTCAAGGTCTTGAGTTTTCAGATTGAAAGAGATCTTATCGGACTTGAATGACCTACTGTTGGTTTATATCTGTTTTATTAAGAAATTTCAAGGAATGCTTTATATCAAGGCTAACTGCATGCACATGGTTATTGTCAGCTTTAAACTCTTTCCTAAAAGGGGTGAGGAGAAGAGTAAAAGAAGACTGGCAATACCTAAGATTCCTGGAGTGCTACAGATGTTCTGAGTGCTGAGGCCTTGCCAGCATCCTGCTGCCTTGGAAGATCAGCAGGCTGGTGGCAAAGACAATGATGTTTGGTGGTGTTAAAGTAAGTGCTTACACCCAGCAGCTGAGAGTCACTGGAAGACTTTCTGCTGCAGGGATCCTGTGCTCTCCTATGATAAATTAGAGATAAAATAGCCAATTCCATGATAAAATTACGTTCTGGCGGGTAAAATAGGTCCTTTACTTCCCTCGAATTAAGATTGACAAGCAGCTGCAAATATAACTCACGTCTTTATTGATAAATCACAAAGGGCGCAGACCTGAAGAGCTTTGATTATAGTGAAAAAAAAAAAAGACCTCAGCCAAATTATACTGCAGCTTTTTGATTTATAGCTCTATGACACAGTTGTGGTTTTCAGTCTGTTACTTCGCTTTTAGTTTGAGGACTTTTGAACACAGTCTGATGCTTTGTTGTTTGCCAGTGGGAGAGGGAAGACCTTCTGTAAAAGCAGCAGTTTTAGTGACAATTCCATGGCTAAGGTTCATAACAGTCAGACCTTCCTTTAAATTGTAGGTAGCAGTCTTTTCTTTTTTCATTTGGGGTGAAAGGAGAAGGTTTGATAACCCCGCTTAGCCTTTCTCCATGCTATGTGATTTACTTTAATAAAATACCACTTTGCCTTGGGCTTTCTGCTGACTGTGCTGTAAGACTTGTACCCCAAAATGTGTTTGTCACTCTCTGTCGTGTCTCTTCTTATCTGCCTTTGTCTATCTGTCTATTTATGTATCCTTCTGTATCATCAAGTGCTTATCAGCACAGGAATTCTGGAAAATACCCTGTCACAGAGCTCCCAGTGCGAGAGGCCTGTGTTTCTTATCTTGTTTCTGAAAGGATGCTGCACACCTGTGCCACGCTGTACCCCACAGCTGGCAGTGCTGAGGGCCTTGTCATTAGGGGAGGTTGTGCTTCCAAGGAGAAGGAAGAGCGAGCACAGGACTGTGAATGCTCAGTACTTGATTTCTGATTCATTTTCTTTTCTATCCGTGTAATGAGAGAGCTCGCAGCAGCAGGGAGATGCTCTGTGAATGAGCTACACAAATTTCTCAGGGAACCTCAAAGATAGGGAAGCACAAAAGTGGTAACTTCAGCACTTTTTCTCTAAAAATAAATTTCTGTGAGTACTGACTCTATTTGTCCTGTACAAAATGACTGTCCTTTATGCAAATAGTTGGAAAGGAGAGAATTACAAACCGAATGAGAGTGTAAGACATGCTTGACTGGTCAAGAGGTAGAATATGATACAGCAGTATGTATATGGTAATAAAAGGATGTGAAAACGTAGAATTCTGTAGAAAAAAAAAAGAAGCCTGGATTACAGCTGGTTGCTTGTAAAACTTGTCACAAATAGAAGTGAGTACAAAACCTGAGTGACAATTCTGCTGTTGAGTTGGTAGTGGGTGAAAGTCCTGCACCTGAGCATTCACCAGGCCCCTGCTATGTGGGTTTTCTTCTGTTACTTTCTCTTCTGTGTGTTTTCTTAACTGCAGGATCAAGGAGAATAAAATAACAAGAGCTATTTTCCAGCAAGATCTCCTTATCATTGTGTATGTGGGAATTTTGTGTGCTGCTGGGATTTTGATGGTTTTATTTTAAACTATTTTCCTCATTCTGTTTTCTCTTATCACCAGCTGTGCTCAATATCTGATCCCTCACTCTTCTTTGAAGATTAAGCAAAACAGGTATTGAAAGTGTTTGGGGAGTTTTGCATTTGCAGTTTGTCTTATTGGAGAAATCCTGGACTTGTGTTTGTCTAGGTGTAGTTTTTTATGATTCTTATTGCTATTTGTGTCTTTCCACAAATCCACTTTGCACTGCAACCCCCAATTCTGGCACTACATGCTGATGTTTTTCTCCCGTGTTTGTTAGCATTGCGCTTCCTCTGATGCACCTGTGAGTTTGACCTAGAGCTGTCTTGTTCCTGTTCAGCTTTTCTCACTTCTTATTTTCTGCAGCATCATTGGCGCTGTCTCTCATGATCTCGTTCAAAACACCTTCACACATTTATATTCTCAAATGCTTCATTAGTCAGGTCTAAAATAACAGTTTCTTCCACCTTTTTTTTTTTCTGTCTCCTGAATCAAAACTTTTTCTTGTCACTTTCCCTGAATTTTTCGTTAGTCTGTGCCCAGGTGGATGTTTAGGATGATGGAATTTGCCATCTACAGTTGTGAATCTCTCAAGGCCCCTTTCCCAGCCCTACCACACAAGCAGTACAGGGCTCTAAAGCTGTTCTTGGAAATGCTACAAAGAACCCATTAATCTGCTGCACAATTACAACGTAGAACTGCTGTCTAGGGCTTTCATATATTTTAATGATTTTTCTTTTTGCTTCCTTTTATTGCTGTCAGCTGAGATAGATCAGGACTGGCTGAAATTATTCATAAGTTACCCCAGGCATGCTCTTTGCCCACAGCAGCACCCCAGAGTCCTGCAGCTCACCATCTCCATGTCAGCTTTACAGCATTCTGCATGAAGTGAATACATGGAGGAGCAACAGCAGGAAAATGAGGGTGAGCGACACAAGGAAGTCAAAATGAGTGCAGGTACCTGGGAACGGATGGTAAACTTTAGCTGAAGAGACTTGAAGCAGTTTTTCCAAGAAAAAAGCTGGTTTGGTTTTCCCCTAACATGTTGTGAACATGTGAGTGACACTCAATAGGATGTGGGGAAAGACAGCGAATCTCTTAAACTGTGCACTTTGCCAAAACAAATCTGCTTTTTGTAGATTAGGAAGGCATTGAAAATGTGATTAGACATGCTGTGGGCTCCAGTAGGTTTCCTGAGCTTGGCTGAGGAAGAAAGCAGAATTCTCCTGAGATTCTGGAATACTAAATAGAGAATTGCTGATACAACATAAATGCTAGCTTCAAAGAGTTGTTGATGGGCTGTGAAAGGATGGATTTTAAATCTCAGGAAGGTTTGCCCCATGAGTGCCAAAGTTAGATTATTGCCCCTATTGTTGGTTGTAATATACTGTCTGTGCCTCCATATTGGAGCCTTTCCTGCCTGTTATTTTCCCTTGAAGTAAAGATGGGCAGTATCTATTACAGAGAATGCTCTGTTAAAAGGAAGCTTGGGAAAGGACACTGATAGCAAAGCTGTGTTGGAAAACTCTCAAGCTGTTAAACTTCAGGTTTGAGCAGCAGATTGTCTCTGCATTGAGCTACTTTCTTATGGCTTTCATGGCTTTACTTGCTATGATATGACTTTGATACACTTGTTAGGAGAAGTATATAGAGGTCACTTGTCTCCTTGGAAACGAGAAGATAAAATTACTCTAGTTGTATCTGTATTTTGATATAAATAAGCTTTTTCTTCTCCAAAGGATAGCTACCTAGACACTGAAGCATTAACCATTTTGTAATGATTTTCTGTCTTTTGCAAGGTTGAGGGGGTCTTACAGTGGAAGAACAATAACAGCACTCTTAATTGACCATCTCAGATCTAGGATTTGCTTCAAGCATCTTGCATTCTAATCAGAAATCGAAGCATTGCAAGGTGTTCCCTTCACCTCTTACTCCTGACTGCTTGTGGAGTTTCTCTGTCTTTTGTCCACTCTTCTCTTCAGTGCAAGGTTATTTCTATGCAAATGCTTTAAATAAAAGCTTTGTGGAATATGTTCTTTCTATAAAACTTAGACTTTTATTGGTAAAGAGCTCATTTATAATCCATGTCACTGAAGCAGTTGTTATTATGGAGATACTAATGCTGCAGTGCAAAGAGAAGGAACATGGGAAGGTGCTAAAAGTCCACTAACTGTAGGTCAGAAACACTTTTAGCAGATAAAATAGAAGAAGTATATTTGCTTTAAAAGATAGATATAGTGTGACAAGTGATTTTTTACTTAATGGAGTTGTGGTAAAAATCAGCAACTAGACAGATGTGGTCTTAGGAGATTTAGTCTCCAAGCATCTTTATTTACTAGACTATTTCTTGTGCATTGCAGTGTTTAATGCAGGAAAAAATGACAACCTGCAGGGAGCCTAATTGAATTTGATATGTATCACAACCGTTGACCTTATGACTTGGTTTCAGGCATTAGAAAGATGAGAGTGTAATAGGAACTTTCTTCAGTATAATATGTATATATACATATGATGTAATACGTGTACTCTAAAGAATAACATTGCTCCTGCCATGCCAAAAAATTCATTTTTGTCATCTTCTGATGCATCTTTGATTCATCTCCAGATGCCACCTATGGGGTGTCACACAGGTTACAGCAAAAGCCTGAGCTTCTTAACTCCTAATTTCCTCTAAACCCTACTTTGCTTATAGAGGGGAAACCACAAGGTTTGCTTCTGTACTCAACTGTTAGGAGAACTAGAACAAATCCATTTTCAGGGATGAGCAGAGCAGTGTATTGGGTATGGATTTTGACTTGAGAAAATTCCAGGTGACCAAAAATCTAGTATCAAATTAATCTGCTCAGAGGAATCACCTGTTAAGACAGTCTGAAAATCCTCGTTGAACAAACTTGCACAGAACCTGTGCATCTCTGTGGGAAAGGATATATTTTCTTTTTTTCTTCAAATGAATTGCTGAATGTTTTCTATAGCAACAGCCAGTTTAATTGCCAGGAGTGTGTTGCACCCTTCTAGAACAGCAGCTATGTTTGTGCTGTCCCAGGTGCCTCTAGAGCAGACTATTTCACACATTGCACTTTATTGTGGGCTTAGGCTGTCCAACTGACAGGTTATTTCTCCAGTACTAATAACAGTTCTGTAATTAGTGTAACACGAAATCCACATTGTCTCTTGTGGAAAATGTGGTCTCCAAGGCTGCTCTATTCTGTCAAATTTCTGAGCTACTAAAAATTAGGAAGAATTGCCTTGCTGGTAAAATGTGTGTTTCATTTCCACTCTCGCTGTATGCCCTTGTTTTTACTGGGCTCTTGGAGGCTGTTGGTGGTAACAGAGTTGGAGACATACTGCTCCCAGATGCATTCTGATTCTCTTTTCCCAGTTTTTCCTGGTCAGCAGACTTTTTCCTGTCCCCTGCCAAACAACAGCAGTTTGTCATCAAAGATCTTGTGACTATGTCGACTGAATTTTGGAAGTTCAGACTTTGCACTGTTGGGTTCTGCTTGGAGCAGGTCACTGTAGAGCTAGAAATTATTTGATGGAAAACAGTTGGTGGATCTGAAAGTGAATTTGGGTACTTGGGCAAGTTGCATGGCGCATGTTGGATGGCAAGGAATTGTTTTGGCATTGGAATAGTTAACATAAATATTCTTTCCCTGACTTCCCAGCTCAGGACCTGATTTTTGGTTACTTTCATGTGTCCTGATAAACAGTGGCTGGAGCCCAGCTTTCAGTGCTACATTGATGCTCCTGAAGGGAGGCTTTTTGTGATCTGAAACAAAAATATGAAGTAACTCCTTCTTGTCTTTTTGTGCAATGCAAAGCTTGTTAAGGGATTTCTGTGTGTTCAGATAAACTTATCCATGGAGAAATGGCCACGAGTTTCTATCAGCATTTAATGTTCTGCAGTATTTTTCTGTGGTTAACCATTAGTGAGTTTCAAAGTGACAGGAATGGGCACGATGACTAAATTGTGCACAGGGATGGTCTTTTATCATTTATATGAAAAAGTTACTACTTTTATCATTTATATGAAAAAGTTACTACTTATTCTTCTTCCTGACTGGTAATATAACGAGGGATAGCAAATTGTGCAGCACTAAATGTAGAAAGATATGCCTGTCTAAAACGTTTCCTAATTTTTATTATCACAGAGTATTCCGAGTCGGAAGGGACGCACAAGTATCTCCAAAGAGCAACTCTTGGCCCTTCACAGGACACCCCAAGAGTCACCCCATGTGCCTGAGAGCATTCCCCAAACACTTCTTGAGCTCTGTCAGGCTGGTGCTGTGACCTCTTTGCTGGGGAGCCTTTGCTGGGCAGCCCAACCACCCTCTGGGTGAAGAACCCTTTCCAGATATCCAGCCTAAACCTCCCCTGACACAACTTCAGGCCATTCCCTTGGGTCCTGTCACCCCAGAGCAGAATCAGTGCCTGCCCCTCCTCTTCCCCTCCCAAGGAAGCTGTAACTGCAGTGGGGTCTCCCCTCAGTCTCCTCTCTGGGCCGAGCAGACCCAGTGCCCTCAGCCCCTCCTGATGTGGCTTCCCCTCAAGGCCCTTTCACCATCTCTGTGGCTTCCTTTGGACACTCTCTGGTGGCTTAAGAACTTTTTTTGTATCGTGGCACCCAAACCTGCCCCAGCACTCGAGGTGAAGCCACCCCAGCCCAGAGCAGAGGGGACAATCCCTCCCTTGCCCCGCTGGCCATGCTGTGCCTGATGTCCCCAGGACAGGGCTGTCCCTCCTGGCTCCAGGGCACTGCTGGCTCAGATCCAACTTGCTGTGGACCAGGAACCCCAGGGCCCTTTCCCGAGGAATGGTTTCCAACCTCTCATTCCCCAATCTGTACATTCAGGATTGCCCATCCCAGGTGCAGAATCCAGCATTTATCCTTGTTAAACTTCATACAGTTGGTGATTGCCTAGGCCTCTAATTTATCAAGGTCTCTCTGCAGGGCTCCTCTGCCTTCAAGGGAGTCAACAGCTCCTCCCAATCTTTTATCAGCTCCAAACTTAGTATCTCTCGAAGTCCTGTGTCCAAATGATTCAGGATGTTGCTGAGCACAGGGCCAAGGATGGAGCTCTGGGGTTCCCCATTAGCTAATATCGTGTTTTTACAGTGTTAGATCATGTTTTGTTCCACAACTCTGAGGGGATGTTGGGGAGATATTTTCAAAAGTAACAGATCTGAAAGCAGGCAACTGCACTGCTGATGGAAAATGCCATGGAAGCTTACAATGAACACGCAATAAGAAGCAAAAGACGGCATGTAAATTGCATATGGTCCAAATAAAGTTGAAATTGCCATAAATGAACTCTTATGTGCAGAATTTACAAGGGCCAAGATAGACTCTTATCTTTTTAGGCCTCTCTAAAAAGGAAGATCAAAAGCCCAAAATTTTTGACTGAACACTTGCCCAAAAAAAAAAAAAAAAATCTCTACAAACTAATACTAAGGCACCTAGATGCCTGTATCAGTTGGGTTTTTCTCTATGGAAACTGGAAAACGACTGTTGTAGGAACTGGAGATTAGAGGATTTTTTTCTTTAAAAAGCACACAGCATTGACTTGTTGTTGCCCTACTTGAACTAGACATATAACTCCATGTAATTTAATTTAGCTTCCACAGAAATCAATTGCGAATTGTCTCACTCATTCCCAGTCAGTACTAAAGCATTTTAATGGTTCGGGATTGATCTAATGAGCCCTGGAACAACTTATATGTAAGTGGTTTGGTAAAGACTAATTTAATTTTTCTGACTAATACTGTCAGGATTTTAACCTATTGGGAATAACCCTGAAAGCTGAATGGGTGCACTAAGTGGACCTGAGATGGGCTAATAAAGTCTTTACTGGCTGTAGGTGGTGTGATGTTCCTTCATTTCCAGATAAAACTCTAGCTTTATGCATCTACGTTTTTTAGCAAGTTTCAGTTTGTGTTTATGATTCTGATGTGAGTATTCAACAGCATAAAGAAAGCAGCATTAATAATAGAATTTAAAATGTTACATACTGGAAGAGTATTGAAATGATAGTTTGAGTTTTAGCTGAAGATAAAGTTTGGGTAATGCAGTTCTGCTTTCATTTTGAAGTCAGCACTTTATGACTTGTGGTAGATCTTTGCTTTGTGGAAGATCTCTACAGCTAGATGGATTTTAATGAATCTGTTTTTCTTTGGTATGCACAGTTAGATTAGTAGCTAACTGCAGCTTGGCTTGAAATATTTTTATCCCACCCAGAGGGAACTGGGAAAAGAAGCTGGAAAATAAAAGCAAACATTTTGTTCTAATACTAATGCATGGTTTTCTTTGGAGTTTATAAAAAACCCTGGAACTTTTAAACTATTTCCTGCATAATGCTGTGAATTATTTACATGAGTCAAGTTTACATGAAGCTACTTATCAGCAAGGTGGAATTTTCAATATAAAACTTTTTATTTGTTTAATTGGGATGCTTTGGGTGTTTTATTGGATTAGTCTAACACTTAGGTTTTGAGAGATTTTGCATATCTCTAAAAAGCTTTTCCAGGAGACTCTGAGTGAGATCGCTTTCCAAAATGCTCGAGGTGAATACAGTTGAAATTAATTAGAATGTAAAATTTGATGCAGAACTTCTCATGTTTCCCATGTAATAGATACAAGCGTGTAGGAAAGGCAGATCGGGAAGCCCTCGTTCCATGGGAAGGTTTTTACTCTGTTTAAACTTGGTGACTTTGATAAACTATTCATAGATTAAAGGTCTCCTGAGCATATGTGCATTTTTAATCTGGCCCTTAGGGATATGTATGAAGTTTTAATAGTGTCTGAAAGAAATATATTTATATTATTTCAGTCATCCCCTGTTACTCAGTTTGCAACACTTGATGCTCTACAGTCTGTTAAATTCTAAATCGACCGGTCGTGAAACTTCTGGTTTTTTTAAACAATGTCTTTGTGCAGATAGTATATTGTTAGATCACTGGGGAAATCAGGACTCTATTGGGGTGCTTTTCCAAAGAAAACAACCAATTTCATAACTCTTCCAGTTTATTTGTTGTTGCTACTGTAGTGCCAGGAGAAGATAATTTACTAACTGTTGCATATTCTATTGCCCAGTCTTGGTTTTACAAAAACTTAGAAAATATTCAATTTCTTAGAGATATTAGATTGATCTTGGTTTAAAAAGAGAAGTAAAAATGTTGGCTGCATGAGGATACTGGGGCTGTTTGCTAGAATCCATTTTTGGGTAATAAAAGTGCTGGATTAAGTTGCTAAGTAAGAAGCAATGGAAGTGCTGATTCTACTTGTATAAGTATTTTTGCAGGGGAAAGATACAACAGATGTGTTCAAGAGGATGTTGGGAAACAGCCAGTGCTTTAACATAGCATCCAGCTTCTTCTTTTGCCTTGCCTTGTGAAAATAAATGTGGCAACAAGTGCAGTTATTTTTGCTGTCTAACACCAATCTTCTGGAGTAAGTTTGCTTGTGGCTTTCTATAATTTATCATGACTCGTCAGGAATCATTAGATGAGAAGTGTTATTTGGATAATGTTACTTGGATTTTACTTAGACTAAATCTGAGCAGTGCATTGGAACATGATAGAAGACCTTACATGCACATAAACCACCATTAGGCAAACATAAACATGAGAAGTAATCAAATATTAGAGAATTTGCTGAAGAGTCAGGAGAAATATCTAAAATACTTGGAAAATTTCCTAGTTTTTTAAATGAATAGAAAAGGATCTTCACTACTTTAAGATGTGCTGTGTGTCAAGATCAAACCTCCCCATGCAGACGGTTGGGTGCAGTGTGCAGTAAATAGGTAATAAAAGTTGAAAGTCATCAGATTGAAGTTCTGCTCTCCATTACAATGGAATTAGTCTCTTTTTTCTTTTTATTTTTTCCCTTTCTTCAAGGCAATTTCTGAATCAAACAGAAGTGGCTGCTCCCAGACATTCAGAAAGCAGGAATTAAGAAATAGCATATGATAGCTATATTGACTTCAAAGTACACAAAGTCCTTCGAAAAATTTTGTCTTGCCTAACTCCCTCTGGAGCTGTTGGCACCAGCTGTGTGGGATGCAAGTTGAAAAACTCTACTGGGAGACAACTACTCAATGCTGACTGAAATTTTTTGTTTCTTTATATTGCTCTTAATTCTATCATTTTTATTCTGTACTGCAACATATTGAATCATGGAATGAGAAGCATTGCAAGGGTCCTTAAAAGGTTCTAATTGTGACAGGACTTTTTTAATACATCAGTGCTTTGTGCTGGACACTTCTGGTATGTATTTTAGAAATATGCATAATTTGAGTGCAAGTGGGGAAAAATACTATTAAAATTGAAAAAGAGCATAACTTTTGGGCTCTAGCTACAAACTTTCTGTCTCTGGAGTTAATATCTAAAGTTTTTGTCTTCTGCACAAGGCTATGCTGAAGTAGTTCTATATAGATGTGCAGTGTGAATGTGGAACATAACCAAGCTTGTCAGAATTCAAAGAGTGCCTGGACTGCTGTTAGTCTTATGGTTTAGTTTTGTGTAGTCCTGAGGGCAGCAGGGAGTTGGGCTTGGTGATCCTTAGAGGACTCTTCCAATTTGAGGTGTTCTATGGTAATTTTTAATACTATTTTTTTTTTTGGCAATGCTGCTTTTTCTTGGGCTTTGATATGAAATTCCTGAGCAATACTGTCACAACAAAAATGTTGAGCTCTTGAGGATGTTTTGTTTTGGTTTTTCCTCTAAAATAGTTAATTAAGCTGTGAGATTTACTTTTGCAGGATGCAATAGGGAACAAAACTAAAAGTTCAGAAAGTAAATTTGATAGACTTACAGAGAAGAAAGCCCCAGAGCCATGGTGTTTAGTAGCCTGGTCATCTGAGGTTCAAGAAGCTTCCAAACAGCAGATTTCCAGAAGCAAGTTATCCTAGACAAGAAAACCCACCTTTGTTTTTGTAATTTTCTTCTTTTTCCTCAAAGATGCTGTTGGTGTCTGTTGGAGAGCATCTGATGAATATATGTATTATAACTCTGTGCTGAGGCATTTACCTGTCCTTAGCTGGACTGCCTGGCTAAGTCTGAACGTCCTTTTTTCATACCTGAATCTCTTTGACACTTAGCCCTACTGGATTTGGATGGGGAAGGTATAAACAGAAAAGGATGGGGTGGGGGCAAGGAAATAGTGGTCATTGGCATCCTTCGTGCCACACCTCCCGAGGCTGTCCTCTCCAGATGAAGCCATGGATCTGGCAGGCTCCAGACATTCCTGCATCCTGCCATCTGCCACAGCTGGTGGAGTTAGAACAGTTTGTCCATTGCTGTGTCTTATTTTGAAACATACTGACGTGTTTATGGGATAATTTGCATTAAGTGACATCCGTGTGCAAAACCTGGTAACTTGGAGCCAGACGCTTTTCAAAAGTTATTTACATATCTGCTGAATGATTTTGGCGAGGGAAATTCTGTACAACCCACTTGTAAATAACTCGTGACAGTATTTCTAATTGCAAATTTGAACTACCTGGGTTAGAAAGAAGTAAAATCATGTGTTGTTCCTGCTTGATGGGATGATCCATAACTCTTCACAACAGCAAGCAAGAGGTGCTGTTGCTTTTTTGCCACCATTTTAAGACTGTTCCTTGCAAATGTGTGCAGGGTCTCTGTCTTGTCGGTGGTGAATTCATGATTCCACATCCCTGCCTTCAAAAATGCAGTGATACTAATGTTAATAATTCATCTTGTGAAGGAACACTGAAATAGCTATGGAAACGCTTTTTGCAATGTATTGCCTTTGTAATTTTATTATCACTCTAAATACCTACATTATTTCTGAGTAAATATAATTAGAAGTACATAATGGAGTCTTGTTAGGAAAAAAAACTGCTGGTTTTTTCCCGCTATTCTACATTGTCAGCTTCTCTCTTTTCTTACCCCACACTCCTGAAACTTCTTTCTCTTGTATGTGTAAGGAAGATGTGGCAAATCTTTGCTTGCACTGGAATCAAGGCTTGCACTGGAATCTTCAATGTCTTTCTTTAGAGTCCAAAGATGACCTGCTGGACAATCAAAAGACATCAAAATGTGTCTGCAAGTGAGCAATGCTTTATAATCTGACTAGGAATAATTTAGTAATTCATATTTTCTGTACATCTTTACTTGGCTTGTGTGCAGCCCACTTTTGGTACTGGAAATGGTGAAAACACTGGGCCCATGTGTGCCTAAAATATCAGTTTGTGGTGGCAGGGGGGAATGTTTTAATGGTCAGCAAATACTAAATGGTGTTAAATCACATTCTGCATTGCTTCTGTCTTATGGTAATAAAGCTTCCTCTGAGGTGTGTGTGAATTCCCATTAGGCTGGATAAGTATTTCAAAAACTACCATTGTACTTCAAACCTCTTCGATTCAGAGTAAGAACATAAAATCTGTTACCTATATTAACACAGGCAGGGATTTCGACAGGGGAGGAGAGAAAATAATGCAAAGAGCATCGTGTTCCAATCCTTGCATCTCAAGGCTTGTAAAGGCATCTGTAAAATGCTGGGTGGAGATATGAATGCTTTGGAAATACTCTTTTCTTTGTTTTCCAAACACCATCATCCTAAATTTCCTGGAGACATTTTCTGTTTGTCCTGATAGCAGGATTTCAAAGAATGATTGACTGGTTCTGTTATTAAAGACTGTGCCCAAGAGGAAAAAGCTGCTCAGTCTTTTGTCTGTTGGATTTTTTTCATTGCCTTCTATGTGTTTTTGTTAATGTAACTGCTCATATTAATTACAAACTGTAGCTTTAGTTCAAATAATGCATTTTTGAAGGTTCAGCAACAATGTGTGTTTGTAATGTAGTACAAATGTGGGATCCTAATACATGTTCTAGTTTCTTCCTGCTGTTCAGCTGTGACCTGGGCTGTGTTGATAAGAGTGAAGCTGGCACCCTTCCCACCCTTCCCCTCTGTTCAGGGCTTGCAAGGCTTGGAGAACAGTATCCAGTTTGGGGCTGAGGAGTGGGGTTGAGCCAGGCCCCCAGGGGAGTGTGGAGGTCTGTCCCTGTCCCAAAGCTGAGAGAGTTTGGGGTTCTTCAGCCTAGAGAAGAGAAGGCTCTGGGGATACCTTGCTGTGGCCTTTCAGTGCCTTAGGGGAGGCTGAAAGGTGGGCACAGACATTTTAGCATTGCATGTTGTGATGGACGAGGGGCGATGGTTTGAAACTGAAAGAGATAAATTCAGACTAGATATAAAGAAGAAATGTTGTACAGTTAGGATGGTGAAACACAGGAACAAGGAGATGCCCTGTTGCTGGAAACATTTGAGGCCAGGTTGGATGGGGCTTTGAGCAGCCTGGTTTAGTTGAAGACATCTCTGCTCTTTGAAGGGATGTTGGACTTGCCAATCAAACAACTCCGTGATAAGTGATGTGTTTGTGACTGTCATTCTACAAATTGGTCTGAAATACTTTAGCTCTAAAACTTACAAACTGGTCTGAAATGTTTTTAGCTCTAAAACTTACACACAGTCCAAAACGCTGCTAACAAGGATAGTTGTGGTTTGATGCCTTTCTTTCTTGGATGGCACAAAGCAGGATATCTGATAGTAGTTTCCAGATGAATATTACCCTGAACTTGGGGCATTTGGAGTGCTTCGAGGTATAGGAGAACTGTCAGAATCGTGCTAAGTGTGCACTTTATTCTGTTAAACTCAATGCCTTGGGGACTTTAATCAGCTGAGTTGTGTCAGACAAGGCCTCGTGGCTGGTCCAAAGCATTTGGAAGAAATGACAAATCCATTGCAAATCTTTCTTGTGGTTTTGGTTTTTTGTTTCTTTGGTTGGTTTTTTGACCATTCTCTTCCATTTCCCCGATTAATTGGGGTCACTGCTTTGAAAGCAGATTTAGTTTATTAGAATGAATTAATAATACACTTGCTTGTTGCTGTGTTTAAAAGAGTCTGATTTATAGCAATGGAAGTATCACTTGATTCTAAACCTGGATAGCTTAAAAATAGATGTGGGTGACTGATTCCATTGTAGCAATATAATGTCAAAATATATGAGTTGAAGAAAGGACAAATAATGTCAAGTGTTGAGTGCATCTTGTAAAACTCTCTTGGTGAAACTGATGCCTTTTCCAGTGCAAGCTTAGTTTAGCTTAATGTTCTGTGCTCTGAAAGGCAAAGATGTTCAAGATGACTAACTTACTAAATAGCACGTCCTGTTGTGCTGCCTCTGCCAGGGAAGAGTCAAACATGGCAAAAACATCCACCAGCAGTCTTGCAAAAGAAGTTTTCTGAATTAGACGTACAGTCAACTTCTGAAATCTCCCAGAAAGGATATCCACAACATAAATAACCTTACTAGATTGCTAACAGCTACTTCTGAAAGATAGGCTTTGGGGTTTTGAAGGGTCCATTGTATTTTGATTAGTGGCTTAAGATGAAACCAAACTAAATCAGAATAAAACTGAAATACCATATCAAAGTTTCATGAAGCAAAGTAAGTTTATGCAGAAGAGTTTTGGAATATTCCAATGCTTTCAAATCTTCCTTAAAGTGCTTGGTAGCTGCTTTGAAAATTCTGTGGCTAGCAGAGGAGCCGTAGCTATTAAACTGAAAACTAAGCTGTGTTATTTCAATTCCTGTTTCTATAAATAGCAAACCTACACTGCAGCTGAAAGGGTTGGTACTTAAATGATTCACAAAATGTTAGTAAATGCACCTTGAGTTGTACTTTTTCAAGAATGCTGTATATACTATTAATTATGCAGATGGAGTAGTAATGGTTTATTAAGGCAATATATGTCTGCTGATTAGTTACTAAAATAAACTTCAACAGTTTCGGGGGAAATACTGTCTAATAATGAGCCATAGCTTTTAGAACATAAATATTCATTTCTTGCTGATGTGGGTTTGGGTTTTTTAGCTCAAGACTTTGTCTACTACATGCATGATATATGCAGAGGCTCAAAGGAAATTCAGGAGCCTGTGGAAAACTACTCAGTTAATGAGAGGTAAATGAGAACAATGTTTTGGAAAATAGGCTATGTTTGGTGGAGAGAGAACTGTCCTGGGAGAGACTGGAAATAAGTTTGTTTTAAAATTTTCTGTACATACCATCTGCTTAAGCACAAAAAAATTTTCCTTTGCCTAATTTTGAAAAACAATTCTTTAGCTTCCCCAGCTCCTGCTCTTAATAGGCAGCAGTGTACATTATCAGAGACGGGACTGTTACATTAATATCCTGTGGCAGTGTGTGGATTTAAAAGATAGAGTACATTGTTAACTGCTTAGAAGTTTCTCTCAAAGGACAGATTTTGCTTCAAGTTATTGTACCAGTTGTAAGGAAGTTAGGTGAAAGTTAAGAACTAGCAAGGAGAGTAAATTTTCTACCTACGCTCCAGCAGCTTTCATGCTTTTTTTATTATTTATACCCCATGAATATTCCAATGGAAGTAAAACCTGCTTATGAGCATCTGGGTGGGAAAGGGAGATGTTAGAGAAAACATTATTTTATACTGTCTCGTGATTATAACTATTCAAAGGACAATGTTTCCACCTAGAATAGGTCTCAATAAAAATTTAAAACTAAGCCAAATAATAAGTAAAACTTAACACAGAGGTAATAATCAGATGGCAAATAAATCCTGACAGCTTTTTTTTTTGTCAAAAAAAAGAACATAAAGGAGTTTGAAAATGTGATCAGGGTGTCTGGTCTAACATTTTTCAGCAGCACCGTTGACACAGTTTCCATCAGGAGCGTTTGTTTACTGTGGAAATGCTGTGCTAAAATAAATCCTCCGAAAGAACAGATATTTTTGCTGGCTGTGCTGCGAGTGCAGGGTAGCTGTGTTGGTGTCTGACTCGGGACAGACACAGTTTGTCTCATCAGCCCCCTCTCCCTTTCTGGGTCAGAGCCCTGGGTCGATGCGCGGCCGCGCGGCGCCCGTGGCGTGCCACACGCGCCCATCCGGGGAGGATGAGCTGTGGCAATGCCACCCCCCGAGGTGGCTGAGCAAAAGGGGAGCCCAGGGGGAAGCTGAGCCCTTGCTGCTGTGAGGTGCAGCTGGGGCATTTCAAATCAGGGTACTCAAGACTTGCAGAAGTGCTGAGTGATGCAGTCTGCGTGAGCAAAATGTCAGTTGTTCTCCATATCCCATTTTTGCAAGGGCTGGAGCTGCTGTGACTAATGCCACATAAAATGAACCCAGTTTTGGTTTTGAAAGTCTTATGCCTTTAAACCCGTGTTTGAGACTTGTGCACATCGTTGTTTTCAGTTCTGTAAGAGATATGGTTGGACTGAAAATACTGCTCCAAGGGCCTGATTTACAATTCTTTGTTTGCTTTAAAGTAAGGGATTTGATCAGATAAAGCCCAAAGGTCCCTTTCAACCTTAAAATTATTCTCTGATTTTTGCTGTTGGTTGGATGTGTTAACTGGAAGAAATGCTGGCTGTAATAATCTATAGCATTTCAGGGACTTCTTATATGCTTTTTGAGAGGCATTTAACATCTGTCAGCAAGCAAAAATGACTTACCAGGGCCTTTTATCCATTAATGCAAAACATTTCTTTGAGAATTCTAAAGCCAGTTCAAAATAAACTCAAACCAGTTCTGCCACAGATCATCATCTCAGATCATTAGCTTGCTTAATTATGGGCTTCATGCAGAACTCTGCAGCTCTCTCTAATGCTTTTGCACTACCTGTGAGCATCCAGAAGTCACTCATGAACGATCGTCCATCCAGCAGCCAGGCACATTTGGAAAAGGGCCTTTTGAAAATGATCATGTCCTTTGTTTTGGGACAGAAAGAGGCATATGGCTTTTTGCATTATTCTGCACGGCACTGTTTTAATTTCTCTGTCAGATGGGTCCGGGAGGGCTGTTGTGAGCAGCTGTGTTGTGCAAGGCAGGCCCCTCTTTGAGCTGCTCTGCGGTGCAGAGGCACAGCTCGGCGAGAGCTGCGGGTGCGGAACGTGCCGTGCCCCTCGCTCCTCCGCCCTGCTGGCACAGCCTCTGCTCATCCCAATGGCTCTGGGGGGGAGGCTGCTGTGCCCAGCCCCTGGGGAATCCTCCAGGGGGAATGTCTGGTCATGACTGCCAGAGCTGGGGCTGCTGCATGGTGCTGCAGTGGAGCGAAGCAATCACTGGTGTTTGCACCGTGCTGCCAGTAATGTTCCTTGGTGTGAGAAGGAGAAAGAACCAGCAGAGAGGAGAACAGGTAATCCTCTGCTAAGCTGTCATTTGGCTGTTGAAAAGCATGCTGAAACTTAAATATCTTTAAGAGACACTGTGAAAATAGATAATGCTATAAAATACTTTAGATGTAGTCAAAGAAATACCGTACATTTGAAGTCTCTTGGCACCCCCAAGGGTAGCAAGCACTCCTTTCTGTGTTTATGAACGTACAAAGACCACACTTTTATGTTTTAGGGAGTTGTTAAGTTATGCTTCTCTCTTTGGGAGGTTGATATACAAAAGCAGAAGTATTCTTAGCTGCATCATGGTTTTATACTGGATAAGTATTTTAGTGCTGTAGGCAAGAAGGAATACAGGTAAAATAACTAAGGTTTTAATGGCTAGCTCTTTCATGTCACTTCTGCCAAGGAAGACCATTCAGGTATAAACTTTGTGAAGCAGCTCCTGTGTCAGAGAAAGAGAGGTCTAATTGGTACCTGACATTGTTCCAAAAAGAAGAAAGAAATTAACCCTGGTGAAATGCTGATTGCATAGATTCTCCCTGAGTGGCACGTGGGAAGTGCAACTTTTCATAAAGGTTATTCAGATGCATGATGAAAATACAATGTATGTGCAGCGATTCTAGAAAAAGAAAGAAAGCGTTTGTGAATTAAGTTTATTGTAATGTAATGACTTCTTGCTGGTTGTGAAATCCCTGTGCATTACATGATAAAAACCAGCGGAATGTGCCTCTTCCTTAGCAGAACTGTTGCTGGTGGTTTAGAGGTGAAAATGACCATAACTGTGCTTCCCATCCCTCCACTTCATGGAGCTGGATCTCTGGGAGCCCTGGGTTTGTGCCACAGCTCATATTTCTCTGTGTTACAATTACTTGCCCTGTTCTTAGATAAATGGCAGTGGCTCTTCCTCCTCCTCTATCTCAGCCAGGTCCTTCCCTAGGTGCATTGCCTGCCTTAAATCCCAGATACAGTGGATTTCTGTGTCCCTACACTTAATTCTTCCCGTTTCATATTTGCTTTAGAAGAAACATGGTGGCTGTTTGATTTTTCTTTTTGTGTGTGTAATTTTTAACTGCTGCAGCTGAAGTGACTTCCATTATATAAACATTATACTCACCACAATGTTCTATTTGGAGATATTTCCCAGGAGGGAGGTCTGCCAGGAGCTGTGTTGCTTGCACAGCTGGGACACCTACTCCCAGTTTGCTGGAGTCACCTGGTAGGGAACACCTGCCAGTGGAACAATTCACACCTGAAGGAATTCCAGACCAGAAACTGCTTCTCGAATCGTGTGTATGAACATCAGGTGGTGTTGTAGAAGATAACACAATGATTTAACTTTGTGGTTATATTTACTCCCTCTCTCTTTCATCTTGTGTTGTTGACCTTGCAGCACCATGTGTAACTTCTTCCTCTTGTCACTTGGTTGTTGTCTTCAGCCTTTGCAGTAGCTACAGATCTTATTCCTACAGCTCAAAGGGAATCTTTATTACATTTTCAGGAGATAGTGCAGTGATTAGGAAGCTTTACAGGGAGCTTTTGCAGTCCTTTTAGCTCTGTTGTATCTGATCACTGGGTCAGGACCGTGCCGTGTGTGTTTGGAGGATGCAATAATGTAGGCAGTAAATAGAATATTTTGAGGGAATTGAAAAATCCAGCTGGCAGCAGTAACAATGAACCCCAACTGAAGGTTAAAAGCCTCTTCAAAACATGATACTTTAAGGAGTTTGAATGTAAAGAGAAAAAATTAACCTGATTTTCCTCTTATTAATCATGAAACTCCAAGGAAGCTTTTTATATTAATAACCCCTTCCTTGGTGTAGCTGCAAAACAGGTAGTAATGCAAAACTCCATGTTAGAAATGATGTTTAGTTGCAAGCATGCCAAGATTGTTTGCACAGTGGGGAAATTGTGTCATGAAATTTACAGATAATTTGTCTTAATCCTAGTAAACTTATAGATGGAACTTAAATGACTCTCATTGCTCACCTGGAAGTAATTGTTGCAGAAAAATAGCTACAGTAGGTAGAACGCATTTTTCTCCACATTATTCTTCTCAAAGACTTCATTGTCTAAGCCAAAACTTTGCTAGTCAGTTAATCAACCCAAAAATCAATGTATGATCTTAATCAATATTAGTAAACAGATGTAATTTGGTGGTTAGTGTACAAGGCTTGACCCCTTGGGAGTACTGTGGGTAATTATTCATGGATCAAAAATTGTCTTCTAACATGAACTGTTTTCATCTTTTTGAAAGAATGCTCAAGTAAAAGCTTTTCTTTCGATTCACAGGATATTTAAAAGTGCGCTGCAGCATGAGAGACAAAAGCAGAACCATGGTGTGGATCCTGGGGACAGAAATTACTGCAAAAAGTCCTGATATAAGGCTTTTTTCTGGGTGAGATGGTGATCCCATATCCTAAAATACTTTGCATCATGTTAGATTAGCATTTCATGTTTTCCTTTTCTTAAACACTTGATACTAAAAAATTTATTTAAAGTAAATATTTAGCATATTTTATTTATTAATAGACTATTAAATCCATGCATTTTATCATTTAATAATTAATATTTTTATGACCAGCAGTGTAATGTCAGTAGTATTTAACAGTGTCAACTTTATGATGCTAACGTAATATGGATGGTTTGCCTTATTCCATTGTGGTATAACCTGAAACACCTGGGTCAGGCTTTGAAGGATGAGGAAACTAAGGATGATGTTTACAGTATAAAGGAAGGGTTAGCAATAGTTTATCTTCATAAGTGGATTGGAGAAAGCAGTTTTAATGGGGCATTTATTTTAAGGCTGTTTAATTTGTTGAAGAGGTAGGTGTGTGTGTGTGTGAGCATCATTAAAATTCACACTCTTCCAATGGCTTTTGGGGGAGACTGGATGAGTTTCTGACTGTGGAGCTGTAAGTGGCATTGAACCTTTCTGAGGAATTCTTTGTTTTCTGTCTGATTTACCATGGTGTAAAACAAGGCCTAAGGTTATATTGTAAGTCCTTTTCTTTGGTGGGAGGTGAGCAGGCTCCTTGGCAAGCTCTGCCTTTGGGGTGCACTGGAAGAGCCACATTCTCCCCACACATTTGTGTGGTAGTGGCAGGATGAACGTTTCACTTAATTTTTAGGTTTCCTGGTTTTATAAAACCTAACAATGGTTTCTAACTTTTTTGGCAAGAGTTCACAGTGCCCAAGATGAATCTGCTTTGCTCTGCTTGAAGTTGAAAATAGCCAAATGGCATTTTAGGTCCTTTAGAAAATGATATCTTGGTACCCCTAGTTTAGTATGGGTGACATTTTAAAAGATTACACCGTGAACAGCCAGATGAGAAACTGAAAGGATTGCATTCTTAGCTATTATGTGCCATGAAATAAGGGAAAAGAGCTGACTGACAAGTGCAGTTGGTTTAGACCTCAAGTGGGGATATTTCAAAGCAGATCTCTGCTCAGCTATGCATTTAACTATGATTTTTATTTTGTTTTCTTTTGAAACTTCAGCCTTTCATATAGAGAGATGTCTGTCACAACACGGTGATTAACAGCTGAGTTGTGGAAGCTATGGAGAGGATTAAGAGTGATTTTGTTCTCAGTGTTGAGAAATAACACCTCTTCAGAATGGCAGCACCGATTTGATTGATATTGAAGGTATTTTCTGAAAATATTCATTGACATCCATAAATTTATAATTTAATATGTACCTTAAGTCATCAAAAGAGAATCTCTTTGTACTTTGGATACAGGCATAACTCACAGTAATTTCACATATATGCTCTGTTTAAAGGGACTTCTGAGGCTTGTTATTGAATTTTGGCTTTATTGTAGCTGGAAACACATTTCACATGGCTGTACACTGAAATTCCATTCTCAGGTTATTTATAAAATTCTTCATGCCCAGTTGACTGGCAGGCTTTCATATGTCCATACAGCCTGGGTTTTGAGGATGGTAGACAAGAATTCTTTCTTTTATTTGTTCCTTATTCTTCCAGCCTCCTGTGATTCTCTTGTGTCCTGTGAGAGGCTGAGTCACCTCTCATCATTTAGCTACTTAGATTTTTCAAGTCCCAGGGGAGTTTTCAAGTCCTCACATCCCTCAAAAGGGTATAAAATGCGACGGCAGAGTACTCTTATGGTGCTGTAAAATTTTTGGCTCGTAAGAGGGAAAAGCCTTGAAACAGGGTCTTTTTTGATGTCAAAAACTGTAATCTCTCTTTTCCAGATGTTGATGATCTTCAGGGGATCTCTGTTTCAGGTCTGCAGTCTCTCAGGAGTCATTTTAGAGCGAGGAGAATGACAGAAAAGTGATGGCATAGCTGATAAAAGGGTCAGGCTGCATCACAGAAAGCAAAAAGGAATTAGATAAGAGAGACAATCAATAGATTTAAGGATGAAAAGATAAATTCCGTGATAAAGGAGATAATGTAGGCATCTGGGAGAAGAGTAAATACAGAGATGTGGTATTAATATGAAAATGAAGAGAATATAAAGCAGAAATCAAATTAAATCAAACGGAAGATGTTTAAAGAAATCACTTGAAAACTGGGAAAAGAAAACTAAAGAAAAGTGCACAATCAGGCACCAAAATGAGCTGTAGGGACCAGCTTTAAAATAAGAGAATTAATTAAAAAAAATGACTGTGTTGTGTACAACACTTTGGAAAGGGAAAAATAGATAACTTGCAGCTCAGTCTGCATGTTCTCTGGAACTGGTGGTCTCATTTTTACACTTTCCTGTAAGCTCTCTGATTAGTGCTCTCCTGTTTACCATTCACTCCAACAAGGGTGACCTCTGTTGTTCCATATTGCATATGTTCTTGGGAGTTCTGTTGTAGCTGCAGTTTTCCCCTTGTCAGTTTGTTCCTTTTGGCTTCTAAATATAGCTTTTATTCCTTTGAACATGCATTATTGGCCTCACACACTGTCAATAGTAAGAAATAAATTGGTACATAAAGGAACCATGGAGGCTTACAAAACCACTAATGTTTTCTCAGGTTAATTGTGTGAGAGGGAGTGAGCGAAATACAGTGTCTAGGCTTAAAGGAATGCTGCTAGGAATACATTTTTTTATTTGTATTCTGAACAGCCCTGCAGTAAATGCTCCTGGTTTCAGATATACTGGGCTTTTATTTTTCTGTATTAAGCCGTTGACTCCTTGCTGCTGCTGCTGCACAAATATTTTTGTTATTAAATAAAAAAAAAGTAAATTATATTTCTTTGAGTTTAATCAATTCCTAAGAAACTTTAACCAATTAAATATATTTGCAGTCTGTCATTTGTCATCTCTTTATAGATGACCCCCAAATTTTATTTATTAACTAAATAATGGTTAGCATCTAGAACTGCTGCTGGCATGGGCAAAGCTCTTAAGTGTTTGAAGTTAATGCCTCAGACTTTCTCTATTGCTGTGCTAGGCTACTTTAGAACACAAACTAGGGTTTGTGGAAAACCTTACCCCAGGGTGCAGTTTGTGGCAGAGACATATTTGCTTAATTATGCCTTGTCCCAAGGCTGTGGATGCAGAGCTGCCATCGTGGGTGCTCCTGGGCAATCAGAAGTCAGCAGACGTTTGTGAACATTATTAATCATTTGAATATTGATACTGATAGGTCTAGGAGGCAGCTTTGAATTAATGTATAGGTTCCTGAAGCTAAGAGTTTGTACAGTTTTGGTCTCTATTACAAGATAAGACATTATATGGGAATGTTATAAAGAGGGTGATTCTTACAGGCCTCATTATGCTCACAGCTAGAATTATTAACTCTGAAATCTGTTCCTTAATGGTTATAATGGAATAAGCACTTTGAACATCTCAATATGGATGTTAAATTCTGTTTCCAAAGACCTTTTGGCTTGGGACAATTTTTCGTGGGTGTAAAATGACCATACTGGATGTCAGTTTGCTGCCTTCTTCGAGTTATGGCTGCAGTCTACAGCAGAGGAGTTTTGATAGCAGGTATTACAACCAGAAGCACTAGCTTTAGGCTCAGATATCTAGATCCTGAGAGGCCAGTGTGACCTGTGCTTCTCTCCTAGGAAGCATCCATGAATCAGCATGCAGTGCAATTAAAACAAATTTAAAGAGCTGCTTTATCAGTTCTGATGTTTTGCCTTCATTTTCCCATTTGATGTTTGTGTTAGTATTGTGTGCACGTATGAGAACATGTATTTCTTCCTCTGACTTTTCAGGGCAAACTGGAGGGATTTTTGTTTGTACAGTCTGTGACAGAATTTGTTCACTCTTCTGAAAGATAAGTTTGAAGAAAAATTAATCTTTCAGTTATATTCTTTAAAAAAAAATAGTAAAGAAATTCTTTGGTGAAGAGTACATCCAACTGTTTATGAAATACACAGTCATTTTCTTTCCAGTGGTGGTTTGGAGCTGGGTAGGTCCCTAGATGCCTGATTCAACTAAGCATTTATTTTCTTCCTTGTGATGAAAGTACAGCAAATGTCAGTGCTGCTCCCCTGTCCAGTGCTGCTCCCTGGGCTGTTTGCAAAGGTGCAGGGGTGAACCTTCCTATGAAATAGCGTTGAAACACATTCAGTGCCCATGGATGGAACTTAGGAGGCAAAAATCCTCTGGATGTCCAGAAAGCACGTGGTGGATGCAGCCTAAGTTCTTGGTGGTCCATATACAGTTTTGGTCTGGAGAGCTTAACAAAACTGAGAGTTCATTTGGTTCACCTTTGCACTCTGCAGCTTTGTAAGGAAATTTATGATGTTTCACATTTAATTGAGGACAGAAATCTTCAGTCTGAGAGCTGAGCTGAAAACATGAGTGCTGCTCAGGTAGCCAGCCAGAATGCTTCTGGGTAGTGGCTTCCAGGAAATACCTGGAATTAGCAATGAAGGCTGCATTTCGATTGCTGGGTAAGTGGTAAAACATGTGATGTTCCCTAAGCCCACATCCGGTGATGAAAGTTTTTAGGGTCAGAAAGTTCAAAAACACAATTTATTTCCTAATAGGCAGAACTTCTGTGTGAAAACTAAACTCATGTTGCAGCTCTTGGAGAGCAAGTTCATCCTGCAACCTTCCCTGCCATCAGTGGGGACTGCAAAGGCCTCTCTCCCTTAACATCTTATCGAGTTTATAAGCACTTCCCATACCTGGGGATTTTTACATCTCCATAGCATTTAAGGGAAAATTGCAGATGGATTTGCAAGCCATCGAAGCCCTGCAGTTTCAATGCATAAATCTCATTTCCTTAAAAGATCTGCCTAAGAAAGAAATCTGACTGTGCCTTAAGAGCAAAAGGTTTACTGGGAAAATTATTTTCTTTGGTAGCAGTTTAATAGAAAGCACCAACTGAGCCTGATTCATTTAAATGGCAATAGCAACCATTGTCACAGCAACAAATCCTGTTGCTCAGGTAGAACCTCATTTGTTTGAAACTGTCCAAAAGTTTTTGCTTTAATCAGAAATATAAAAATAACCACTATGCTAATCAATGTGTTATGAAGGTAGACACAGTGGAATATGCCACGGAACATTTGGGAAGGGCTGTGCTGGCGTGTATTGAGGGAATTGGGTTTTAATTCAAGTAATATCACTTTACTTATTGCTCTTTATATATTTGGTGATAGTGGTCCTTAGGGGATTTCTTTTGGGCAGTTTAGGAATTCTTTTAGGAATACCAACAAAGCTTATTTGGTGAACTTGTAGTTTAAATTCAGTTAAGAATTGTTCCTAAGACAATTTTCCCTTTAAGAACGGCATCCAAAACGGAACATTAAACTAAAATATGGTTATTGCAATTCCTGTACCCATAGACTATAACTAAATTAGCTAAATTATCTCTTTTCTAAAAATAATTCCTGGAGATTTCTGATGGAAGTGCTGTGTGCTTTGTGATCCTTAAACTGCTGGATTTATAGAAGGCTGTTGAGCTTGTGCATATGCTTCTCCATTTTTTTTCTATGATATTAGCAAGCAGCATAATTCTGTTGATGAAAGGCCATTATTATAGAAGAAATCTGTCTCTAGACAAGTTCCCAGCATCTGACATGAGAGACAAAATTGTCTGAGGAGAACATTTTTCCTTTGGGATACGTGCAGAAGTTAAGTTTGACAGCTGGAGGCGGGGATCCAGAGCTTTTGGGAAACGTGAGTTCAGGACCACTGACAGCGCCGCTTTTAACTCCACCCTCGAGCTGGGCCTGCAGAGCAGAAAGTTTTGGATGGTTTTTCTAGGAGACAAGAGTGCTCTGTTATTAGATTACTGAATCTTTGACAGTTTGATTTTTCAAAGCAAAGACCACTCTAAACTTAGAATATTTGAATGGGCTCTGAATATGAAAACTGCTGACTGCTTCTCTCTCATGAACAACACATTTCTAATTTGGGCTTTTTAAAAGTCCCCCCAGTTTTGCCCATATGCTCTCAGATTCTCCCTAAAAAGTCAAGAGCTTTGTATGCTTGTCTCTTTCCTTCCGTGGTGACATTTTTGGCCTGAGATTGAGCTTTTAAAGAATACTCTTTTGAAGGATTAAGCCTTGGTGTCTTGCCAAGATTTTTTAATTAAAACTCTCTTCATCAGATATCTGTATTTTCTTTGAAAAAAAATAATAATATGCCAGAACAATGATTTCAAAACTATATTGGTGGAGTATGCTTTAAATGTATGATTAGTTTCTAGGCACTTGAAATTTAATTTTACATTTTTCTCCTACCCCATGAGTTCCCTGCTGTGGCTTAATTGTTACTGGCAGTGAAAATCTGCAATAATCTCAAAGACATCTGGTTCCCTCAGTTTTATTAACTCGAAGCAGATAGGAGCAGATATATTACAATATACCTATGCCTCAAATACTTGCAATCTTCAAGAATATTTGTTATGTCTTATAAAAATGGTCCAACCTTTTGTTCACAAACTGCTTAGCTTTCTTCATGTTTGGGTAAAAAACACTTCAACCTTGTTTCTGTTATTAGCTGTGAAAATAACCTGGTATTAAAATCCCATGGAGTTGGAGAGCTAAAGAGGGAGAAGGTAAAGGTCCAGGAGGAATTTTATAGTTGGTCTTTCTGTAAGATAGAAAAAAAGAGAAGCCTCATTGGTTCCTTCTGGCAGGAGTAGCTGAACTCCAGCAGAGCCTGAATGTGGAAAAATTCAGGAAAAATTCCACTCCGAATGTGGAAAAAAAAAACTATTGCAAGAATATTTGATTGTTGAGTGCAACACAAATAGGCTAATTTCTAATTAATAGGCTAATTCTAATTTCTATTAGAATTAGGTATTCTATTGGAATTTTAAGGTTCTCTAAAGGACTGGTGCTTTCATGAGTGTTCCAGGCTGGGGATGTTCAATCCCTGTGACTGTTTATCACCTCTGGAATGAGGCACCACCTCACATGGCAGTCCCAAGCCTGGGGAGAGGTCAGGTAGCCAAAAACGTGGTCTGTGTGTGAGGATGAACTGCCCAAATTAAGGAAGAACGTGGCAGCTTCTTTGTTTGCCAATCCTTGCTAAATTGAGTTCAGGCCTCACAAATGTTTGTGGGATTTTTTCCCTGCAGACCCAGCAATACATGAAAAACAGATTGTCAAGAAGCCCTGCACTGAAACAGTTGCATTCTCTTAAGTGGGCATAAGTATAACTCTTCTCTGCTTTATCCTCAGGACTCTTTCACAAAACCCATCTGATCTCACCCTCCTGTACCTGCATTTTGGCTGCAATGCCACTACGTGCTGATATTTTCTATACATAAATTAAATACGTGCAGATGTGACTGAATATCCAATGGATCCAATTATGGTGAGCAAGAGGCTTCATTTCTTCACCATCTTTTCAGCATAACATAGACCCATATCATCATACAAACATATTTTGGCTTTTTGAGTTACTATTAATTAAATAATCATAGGCTTCTATCGCTAGAAAAATTGGAATTGTTAAATAGAAATACCTACTGAAAGGAACATCATATTTTTGTATATATTTTAAAACATTCTGATTTTTTTCCTAAGTGCATTGCAAAGCTCTTAAGAGTAATATAGCATTTTAAAGATGTTCAACATTTGGTAAGCTACATCCATTATTTAAAATGAATAAATAATATTGAATGGCAGCAGAGAGCTGTGTCTTGTCTATAAAAGGCTGTGTTGATGGGGACTGTTGTTAGCACTCATCATGAAAACAAGCCTGTTTACTTGAGATGCGAATCAAAAAAATAGGCAAAAAATGTTCTGAATAAAATCAGACTCAAAAGTATTTGATTTATTGGGGAAACAGGACTTTTCTTCAGGAAAAAATTCAAAACAAGGAAGTAGACTCATCACAAAGGCAAGTGGGTTAATAGATCAAAGATTACTCTTTTGTTCCAATTTAGGGTGTAATACCAAAGTCCCTATTTGTGTAGTGCATTTTGCTGTACATGATCTAATCTTTGCTTTTTTAGTACTTTAACTTGTATTTATTGCAGAATCCTAGAAAACCATCCAGCACAAGCTCTAGCACACGACCTACTTGTGCTTTCTTTATATTATTTTAACGTTTTTGGAGAACTGTCTAAGAAAATTTTAGAAAGTAAAATTTCTTTGAGCACCATAGAAGTCCTTTTGAGTTTCAAATATTTTAAATTCTTTCTGCATTGTTGGCATTATTCCAGACAGTACCCATGAAACAAAGTCAGAAATGGGAGAAATTAATCTGACTGCAAGCAGGGAGGTTTTGATGGCTACCCAGGTCTCCAGCTTCCAGCTTTGTCCTGAGAGGACCCCACAGATTCCCAGTCATGTTTTCCAGGACACTGAGTCATCTGAGTAAGGGTGGTTGGGAGCATTTGTGCTTGAAAAAATAAGGTAAATCTCTTGATAGCAAGAAAAACCCACCCATGTTGTGAAACTCATGAGAGGATGGAAGGAAAGACACTATTGTGCACAGATTCAGCATGATTTAATAATGTTTTAGAAATTTGAGGCACCCCCTACAATAATTTTCTCATTTTTGATAGGACTAAAACTTAGGCAAGAAGAGTTATTGGCATTACTGCTGCTTGTGTCCACAAACTCAGACCTTTAAATCACAGTGAAATAAATAAAATAGACAATGTAATAGGATAAGAGTAGCAAAGCACAGTTCTGCCTATTCAGCTACTTGTTGCTGTAATAAAGCAGATGGAGAGGACAATATATTGAATTTCTTTGAGTGCACAGACCCTAATGTATTTTCCCTCATTTTCTCCTTCGTGTTGTTTTCTGATAGTGCTACCTCGCAAATGCCATTTCAGTATCTACCAAATGTTGCATTTGGTTGGGAGAATTTACTCCAATTTTAATCTAATCACTGCTCACACTTTGGATCTATCATGAGAGACTTTCTGGCACATTAAATCAAAATCAAGGAGAGCTTGAATTTTTCTTCCATCTTTTTCTTCATTTGATGTTGCAATGATTGCTTAAGGAAAGCACATTTGAAACAAACGTGGAAATAGCTCTGTTCAAAGCAGCAGGATGAGTTTGGGATAACTTCTTGTTTAGGAGCAGTTGAATCAGCACAAAGGGTTGATAAGGATGTCTAAAATTCATAGGTGTAGTGATGGGAAAATGCATTCTTTATCTCTGTCCTGTAGCACTGTAGATTTTTAGAGTTTTAAAGAAATAGAGAGCAATATTTTTAATAATGATTTGATTCTTTGAAAGTGATGGTAAAGCCATTGTTTTGAAACAAAGGAAAGATTGCTTAATATTTATTAATATGGGGCTTAATTTTACCCTCATTTGCCATTGTGTTCCCTGTTGATTAAGTTGTTGCATGAACAGTTCAGAGTGTCATTTGTTTCTAATAAGCATCAAACTGCTCTTTACTCTGTTTTATCTCCTTTTTTCCCCATAAAACTGATAGGTAGAGATGTTGGCAGTGTCATATTTGGTGGACTGCCACTCATTAGCGGTCCTTTGAGATAAATCTTCAGAGGCTGTTGTGGCTTGGTGTTTGAAAAAAGGATTAGGATTTGCTTCCGAAGGCAGCCAAAAATCGGCACAAACAGGTCACAATTCTTGGTGTCATGGCTTGGACAAACTTACCCAAATTACACTGATTCTGCACCGTGGTGGTTAATCTGGGATTATCCCGTACAATCACAGGGCACTGGTGGGTTGAAATGAGATTTTAATACTGTACTTTGCTCTTTTCTGCAGCGTTCAGCCTGTGGTTCCCCTTTGGAAGCAAACACAGGTGAGGAGATGGAGTGGTTTATTCTCCACATGCAGCAGGGAATTTGGGAGAGAGCCCACAAGGGTGAGGGGAACAATTTCATCAATCTTAGCTGTCTGGACGAGTGGAATTCTACACAGGAGGGACAGGCTTATCTGAATTCGAAAAAGTGATTAAAATGCTGACACTTAACACTTAAAAAGGATGTGGAATTATTTTGAAACTAAAGTAAATATCTTGTAGGCAGAATGGGGACTATGCAAGGATGCTGAACCAGAAAAACAGAATTAACCTACTTATCAAAATGTTTTGAAAAACAAACCCAGAAATAAAGTGTCATTGTTAAAGAGCAGAATAAGGGGACTTTTAGAAGGAAGAAAATACCCTGCCAAGAGGTAAATTTGTCTTCAAAGGGAAAGATAAAATGGCTGGTGGACTCCAACTGGTTAAATGTAAAAGAACGAGACAGGGAAGGGGAAAAAAGGTGAATAATAAATCAATTTTTTTCAAATACATCAGAATTAGGAAGCTAGAGAGTAAGGCTGATAGATGATCAAGGTGTAGAAGGAACACCCAGAGAAAACAAGCCCACAGTAGAATCTTAATCTTCATTTTTACTTCTGCATTCTTCACCCAATGTAATCAGGCAGTGAAAACCTTTCCAATAAGATGACATAAATTCTGAAAGCTTACACAGCTTTCAAGAGCAGATCAAAGAAATTAATGGGCGAGGAACTCTCTTGGGGCTAAATACAAAGATGTTCTCTGTCTCAAAATTTGCCTGAGCTACACATCACAGGATGCTGGGAGAGCGCGTCGCAATAATGTTACTTACATTTCCTGCAAATTTCCTTGAGCACCCTCTTACTGCCTTGTTCTCCTCTCCCTTGCCTGAAAAGCTTTACTAAGTGATTCAGCTACATCAGGATCTCAGAAAACTGGTGAAGTGTCAGGATCTCAAGTGTCAGAGATATTCAGCACGAGGCAGTTTGCTGTGTACTCTTCCAGGCGTGCATTCCAGAGCTGCTGTGGTGCTGCCAAGTGCCCCGGGGTGGAGAGAGGTGGAATGGGAGGGCAGTAGCCGCATGGGAAAGACAGCACTTTGGAAAAGGGGGATTGCTTTTGGGCTGCCTGCCAGCCCCCCAAGAAATGTTCGGTTCTCAGCCAATTTCCTATAAACCTGAAAAACCCAGGTAGAGACCGGGTCAGGTACAGACTCTGTGCTGGATGGACTCTGGTCTGGACATGATTTTTGTCCCGTGCTTGTTGGTAGAAAAGGCACACACAGCCTTCACCTGCCACAGGTAGAGTTGCTGCTCATTAGCAGTGGGAGGGAGGAGCTGCTGACTGCCAGGGGCTGGATCCCACATTGACAAGACAGATGGAGAAGCTGTGCTGACTGTGCCATCACCTCTGCTGCTAATTGGGTTATGGTGATGCCCTCCCCCTGTTCAATTAGCACATCTATCAAAGGTTCCCCAGTGAGTGAGGCCAAGGGAACCCCCCTCCCCGAGGAACCCTCCTCCTGGACAGACCTATCTTTGAGTTTACAAAATGTGTTCCAGAGAGGACCTTGGTGTCTGAGGCCTCCAAGATGTTCAGTCTCCTAACTCAACAAAACATCAAGTCTAGGAATGTAGGCTAAAAAGAAACACCAAGAATACAAAAGGCCACAAAGGCTTACAAAAGAGGTATAAAAGAAAAGGCAAAAAATCACTATGGCATCAATGGCAGTCTGGTGTGTGGCCTAATAGAGCTAGAAAAAGTGACATTAGTCTCACTTACTGATAAACTAGTAGAAAACTCTGGTGGTAAACTCGAGATTTTTCTTTTCTAGTATTTCACACTAAGTTTATGAGACTGCAGAGAAATTCACACAGTTCACTTATTTCAGGACAGACTGCATATCAGCTATCTGGCATTTCCTAGAATTTACCTGTGTTAGTCATTTTGGGCTGCTGTGGAAGAAGTTGCAGAGACTGAGCAAGTCTTCATGACTAAAATAATACTGCCTGTATTTCCAGATAAACATTGTACTACTCAGCATGAGGATCATTCTTCTGGGGAATTTTGCATGCAGATAATCTCAGCTAAAATCTAATGCCTGTTCCCTTGATCTTCATCACTTACTCCATTGGCTCATTACCTATTTTGTGTCTTAGATGAAAAGATTTGTGAAGTCAGAGACCAGAGTATGTCAGAGATGGTGGACTCATTTCTGTTTGTTACACACTGTTCAGCAAAATATTTAGTTTTCCGATTTATATCTTAGTAATGTACAGAAGTGGAAGAGGATGTTGAACTCTCGCTATCACCTTCTGCTCTCAGTTCTCTGAGAAGTGTACAACATTCAGGCCAAAATCTACAGGCCAGAAGTTCATATTTGTATTGTTTCAGAGAGGGTTGAATAGGAATTCAGTGAATACATTCAGACACTATTTAAAAGAAAATGTTTTTTGTTATCTTGTGTATTCATTTGCATATTTCTAGCTAGTTTCGGGTTTGTTATGGATGTACATAACTGATTTTCTTGATCCAGTATTGATGGAAATCTTTTATAGACAGCAAATAAAAGAAGAAAATTGGTGCTATTGGTGGTTTTCCAATTTCAGCTTGCAGAAAGTGACCCTGAAATCACCAGCAAATTCCTCCAACCCAAGACCATTCATTTGATGTGGATATTACAGGAATTTTTCCATTACAGTTTAAGTTAAGAACACATGATTTAATTTCATTGACTGTTAATTTTAAAGCAAGGAAGTTATGGAATTGAACTGTTTGGCTTCCTGGGAAAGAGGCATTTGTACCTGATCATTTGCCATGTGCCACAGTATTTTTAAAATTTTGAAAATGGAAGTCAAAAAGGTTGAAGGTAATGTTTGATGTTTGCTGAATAAGATTTACCTTCTTGCTAACTTTTGGACATCGATATTGTGATTCTTCTCCAACTTTGTGCCCATCAAACTTGGTTTCAGTGGTACTGCATCAGTTTTATGTCAGTGTAACTGCTTACAAGTTTTAAAACACACTTGCAAAGCTATTCTCAGTTGCCTTTTATAATTGCCTTACAGTTGGGAGATAGCAACATTTGAAATGTTAAAACTTAAATAATTTGTTATTAAGCAGGCCCTTTCTGAGATTTGTAATGTGTCTGTAGTAAAACAGTTTGAAGGCTGGGAATTGTAAGTGAAACTCTGCTGCTGGGCTTTTTCCTGGTGTTTTCCTTAATTTTTGTAGGAAAGGGACTAAATGAGGAAAATACACAATTTTAATCTGCTCATTCAACAGTTGCCCTCTGGTATCTGAACTGCAGTTACAAGCAAATGACTGGGAATACTTTTTATTTATATGCTTATATGTATATACTCAAGACTGAAGATGAGATTTTAAAACCTATTTGACATGTTCAGGATATCTCACCCAATGAAAAGCTGGAAAATCTTAATTCTCATTGACTTCAGTGCTTAATCCAATATGAATGTTGTGCACCACCTGCTAATATAAGGAAATAGTATTCTCTGTGTCACAAACAGTGCATAGAAGTGCAGGAGGACCAAAGACAAAAACTCTCAGTTATTCAGAGGTCTGTGTGGGCCAGGGAATTTTCTGCACTGTTCTGATGATGTTGGCCAGGCAGGGGTGAGCCAGGAGCACCGAGCAGGGAGCTCACAGATGTCTCTCTTGCTGTGTTCAGGTCCATAATCTGGGTTTACTGATGCACATATGCAGCTCAATAAGTGCCTTTGCACGAGTCAATTCTCACATACTCACCTCCTGGTAATTCCTTTCTAAAATCCATGTCTCGTTTTGTCTTCTACACCTCAGTAACTGCAAAGTGAGAAGAAATAATTGGCTCAAGTAAAACTATTTTTTCAACTCCTTTGTTAGTTACTGTCTGAGTGACCATTGTCAGTCCTTTCAATGCAGCATCAAATGGATTAATATAAACCATTTCCAAAGGTGGTTCTGCCTGGCCTGGCTCAGCACAGAAATGGAGCTGGGACATTCATAAAACCAGTTCTGGTTAATGCAGTCATAAAAAATGTTCTTACTGCCTCTCAGCCATGAATTTCTGCAGGTTTTTCCACTGCTCTACTCAGTCTCCAAAGAGGTAGATGAGCGAGGGGCTGGTTTCCTTCTGCCCTGGGCTCTTGGTGGCTTCCAGGTGTGGTCCAGGGGCACCTATTGATTGCCAACATGAGTGGGTGCTAAATTGGGAAATTTGGGCACAATGAGGAGTTATAAAATTAAACCTTCACTTGGCCCAGTGAGTATGAATAGTGATAAGTGCTCAAGCAGAGGTCATGAGTGATAGAACTATTCACCTATGCTAACCATTGGTATAAATTATGCAATTTCAAATTAATATTTAATAAATGTCACCATTAAATATGGAATTCAAAACCACAGCTAAGAAAACAGTACTTTCATCATCTTCAGGCCCATTTGGAAGGAGTACATTATGAATGTTTGTTATGGAGTGAAGTTTTAAAAAATAAATTTTTCAGCAACCCTACCAAATTTATATAAGTCTAAATACCTTTGGAAGCAGGGCTCTTGTCTAGAGAAACCCATAATTCTGAAGTTCCCTGCTTGGAAGTGAGATGATTGATGCTTTAATTGTATATAGATAACAAAATAAAAATAATAGAGGATTATTTAATCTGTTTGAATTTGAAGCTGGCTAGGTTTCAGTCTCGGTGTTTGCCTCCTTTCCTCCAGCTCATTCTTCCACACCCCTGCAGAGTCCTTGTCAAGGTGTGCCCATCTGCCTTCTCCTTGGACCACTCTGTCTTCTCTTTACCTGAAACTCTCCTGGTCTCCTCCCTTCCCTTGGCAGCCCATCCCTCATGCTGTCCATCCTCCTCCTCTGGCCTCTCTCTGCCCTGGTCTCTGCTCCAGCTCTGGGCAGGCATGAGAGGAGTTTCTGGGAAGGTTCTGCACCCACTGCAGGAATATCCTGGTGGTGGGGAAAGCAGGGAGAAGGTAGTGCTAACAAATCCCCTGGAAAGTCCACAACCCCCTGGCTCCAACTTCTTCTCCAAGGGAACAGATGGAACCTGAGGGGTGGAGGTGTCATGCTCCGCCTAACCTGACTATGATTTAATTTTATGAATAAAAGTGACAAACTGAGTGTGCAGTTCTGATATATGCAATGGCATCTGATGCTTTATTTATTTTTGTTTGGGTTTGGCTCTGGGAGGAGGGTGATTTTAAACATTTTGGACGGCCACAGAAGTACCATCTGTAGCTCTCTCTAGGTTTTCTTATATTTTCCAGGTCACTGATCACTTTGGTGGGGGAGGTCCAAGCTCAAGAAACTGCACAAAATTCATTTTACCCTTAACACAGAATTAATGAAAAAGGGAGCAGCTATACTGGTGCCAAATGCTGCATTCTCAATAAAAAGCTTGATTTGACAAAGGTTTTGTCAGGGGCTCACATAAAGTTCAGGTCAGAGAAGAAGGTTATTTTTTTTTCAACAGAAAGCAGGAGTAAGTTTAAGAATGGAAATTTGGTTTAATTCCATCTTTTGCTAGAGTAAATCCTGAAAAAGTGGAGACAAGACACGCAGTTACAACTCTATAACTGTACCAGCATGTGGCTTCTTAATGAGCAACCTGAGGGAGGTCTTGCCTGGTGATGAATGGTTTATACTTTTAAAATGTGTTATGCATTTGACTTCTTGCTCCATAAGGGGTTTGACAGATGGCTGAACTTGCATCAGGGGAATACGCTGATATTAAATTAGTCTAGAGACATTACAATGACTAGGGATCTCTTTAAAGTTCCCTGCATCCCACAGTAAAAAACACCAAAAAACAAAACAACTCTCTGTTGAGATGTTTGTATTTGGGTCACAAGATATTCTTCATAAACTCACAGGTCGTTTTCATTGCACAAACCAATCTTTAGTCCAGGAGAAGCACTGCCATGGGGGCTCTCACTGCACTTTTACAGGAAGAATTGAGTTATAAGCAAGGGGAATTTCCTCCTTTACTTTCCAAGAACCAGCTCCTGGTCAGATGCTGGCCCTTTGCCCAGTGGCTACAGTCTCAGTGCAGCTCACTGCACTGCCTTGCCACTCATCTGTTTGTGATCTGATGGCTCCACCTGAAGAGAACAGGATGGTGATGACCAGAAAGCTGCAGTTCATGCAGGTGTGATAGCAGGGTGCATGCTTAGAGATCTGACACCTAGAACCCATTTCTCAGAGTCTAACAACCACATGTAAGTCATCTTGTGAGGTGTCTGCTGTGAAACTGCTACTCAGATTGTTCCTGTGGGCTTTTTAGCAAGGGCTTTACTTCTGGATATCAATTGAAAGCCTAAATGCAGGAGGAAATGCCCAGTTTTATCCCTGGGAAATGTTATATGGTTGTGTGTATATGGATTTTTTTTGTTTCACCTTTGTGAGGAACATAGTTTCAGAACAATTTTCTCGTGCTGAGCTTTGTTACGGAGTTATGTAAACCATCCATCATGCAAATTCCAAGTACATTAACCTATGTGTTTCAGGCTAATTGACAATGTTCCATTAATTTTCACTACTGAAAGGGATCTGGAACATTTCTAATGTAGTTATTTTTCCTTCCAACTCGTGCATCACAACAACCCTCTTAGTGCTGCTTTTGGTCCATTCTCTTCCAATTTTAAAAAAGATATATCATACAGCAGTGATTTATCGGGTTTTTAGCTACCTGCCTGTACTGGGGAATTGAGTTTTGTCTGCTCTCAGCAGGATCTTAAATTATTTCTTTCCTTACCCTACATTGGTCTGTTGTCTTGAGGTAATTACAGTAACAGAGGTTTCCTACCAGATATATAAAGATAGAGAAAATTGGCTGTAAGTCAAACTTCTTCTGTTGTCTGTAAAGAGGAAAAGAGAGAGTAGGATCCAAACCAGCTGTTCTTATTTTTGCAGTTTTGAAATTTTGCTTTACCTGAAAATCACCAGCAGGGGAAAAGCTGCACTGCTGAGAGGAAAGTTATGGAGAAACAGCCTTAACATTTGAAAAGTAGGTCCAGAACCTTGTAAGTGATATGTGAGGAGGTAACTGCTCAAGAATGATGAAAAGCTATAAAGGAGATCATTGAATTTTATTTATTTTAATTTTTTTTACTACCATTTTTTGATCCTGATTTGATGAAAATGACAAATTAGAAATGTGTACTGGTTAAATGTGTCCTTTTCTTCTTTGCAAAAGTCCAAACAGCTGCCACAATATTTGCGAATTTGTACATTGGTGCAATACCAACTCTTGATAGGATCAGGTACCATTCAAATCGGTTGGAGAGCCTCCAAAGCAATTTAAACATGGGGTAGTATTGCTGAGAAAGTTAAAATTAAGAGCAGTTTGTTAGTAGAGGCCATGTGCAAGTAGTTATAGTGTAATGCTCTGGCAGATCCCCATCAAGCTGAAGGACTGGGAAAAAGGAAAAAATTGCTTTCAAACACTTTATTTTGCTAAAGCCGCTCATTTTGTTTTGCTTCGCTTTGAAATGCTAATAAAGGACACAAAATAAGTAGCTGGTCCTGATTTTCCTTTCCCTAACCCTATTGAATCGTGCCTTCACCTACAATGCCCATATTGAAACTGGGCTGAAACCAGTTACAGAATAACATATTGCCCTCAGTAAGAACGGAGCTAAGCTGCAGCTGCGTTAGCAGCAGTAATAGCAGTGTGGAGTTTATTTTAGTGCATGTAATGTATTTCTCTTGGTTGGGCCAAAGTCTGGAGCTGTAATCTCAGTCAGCTTTGTCAGTCAGTAATAACAGTGAGCAAATTCTCTGTTTGAATGGTGTACAAATATCTGAATGTACCTACAGTCATCTCTCCAGAGGAGAATAAATACTTTCTGGACGACACCTAGCCATGTTTCTTGAGGTTAGAAGGGTTCTCTTGGATAGTGTTTTTGCTTTGCAGCACTGGAAAGGTGAAAAACCTGAGAAAAGGCTGTCAAGACAAAATTTTGTGGCATGTTTGTCATGCTAACATTACCCGGTTAAGGAAGGTACTTACAGGCCACTGTGAAAGTGAATTTGTGTTCTTTAGCAATGCTTTACAGAGACATCCTCCTTAAATGCTTTCAGGCTTTCAAAATGGTGTGGATTCTGTGAAACTTCAGGTAAACAAGCTGAAAAGAATATTTTGCAGCTTCTCTTGTATGAAGGAGGGTATGGGATAAGATAATGCAAACATGATTGGCAGAGCTTTTGTACTCTTTCTCTTCAAAAACCTTTAAAAAAAAAAAAGGAAGCTGAGTGACTGAGTCATATTCAGCAGACTAGAAAGAAAATTTAATCTCCTTTGTACTCAAGTGCATGGATCAGTTACAATGGGCACTTCAGTAGGCTTGTGGTCTGGGGCAGAGCCAGACCTGCCCATCACTGGCAGCAGGAGAATATCCTTGTTCCCAGAGTTCTTCTGCAGCCCTCGGGAGTTCAACTATCCCTCTCTGCTGCAAGGGATTCTTCCCTCAGAAAACCAGGGCAAAACTTGTAACTTTTTTTTTCAGATTTTATTTCCAGATATTTACATAATACTTCCAGAAATGGTAAATTCCAGGTTCAAATGACCAGGAGTTGCACTTAAAGTCAGCAGACAGCACTGGCTTAACCTCTTCATGTGAGTACTGGTGAACTCTAATTACCTTCACAAGTAGCAATTCTGTGTACAAAAAAATATAGCATTGAGGGGGAGGGGGAAAACAAGATTAATCTGTGTGTAGCATAATAAACACATATATACACATATTAGTGTGTGTAACAAAATATAGATGTAATAGAAATACAAGTGAAACTTGTGTTCCACAGTTAGGCTGGCAAGAGCCCCCACCTGATGGTGTGAACATCAAATACTCCCACAACGCTTCCTGATGTTTCTAGGCCCATCAGCACTGCCCAAAGTTCTAGATAATTATTGTTGTGCTTCTAAAGAAATATGTTATTTTCATGCAGGTGTGTATGTATAAAAAATATTTTAAGCAGGTGTTATGGGCTGAAAGCAGGTGAGAAGAGTTCAGACTTATGGAATCACAGTCTCCCTCCTGGAAAATGGCTCAAAAACTTCTAAACGTGTTTGGAATCTGGCATGTTGTCCTATTTCCATGCTAGACACTTAAGTTACCCTAACCCTTTGGCAAAGTGGGTATATGCTCTGTATTATAATATGAACATGTAACACCATTCACTTTCCATTTCATTCTATGTATAAAATAAAAAGCTTTCTCAAAAATTCTGCACTGATCTCTATCCTAATTCATTCTCCTAAATGTGTTTCAGAACATTGATGTGTAAATTATTCAGGCAGCTATATTCTCTGGCCTCGGGTTTTAAAGATAAATCCTTAAATTTCAGATAATGCTTCCTCCTTCCGTCACTGGAGCCTGGTATGTTCACAAACAAGCTCAAATCCTCTGTGCTTGCTGGTGAGAGGCACTGTCTTCCTTTGCATTCCTTGAGACTGGCTGTCTTACGGTCTTCAACAAGGAGAAAACCCACAGGGAAACAGCTCCACCAAATTGCAAACCAGCTGGTCTGCTCCCAGGGAAAGGAGGTTAAGCTCTGTTGGAGCCTTTTATAATCACACAAGCAAAGGATGCTTGCTACCTAAACAGACTCTTAGGCTTAATATAAAGCCTCCAGGAGCAGAGTACAAACTGTGCCTTTTGCAAAGGGGACAGGAAGGACTCGGTGATGTAACCAGGGCTGCAGAAACCAACCTGTTTTCCTCCCATGTGCATCCCCTCCTCCCGCAGCCGCGGGTGCCCGTCTCGAGCAGATCCTGTTGTCGCTGCGGGAGCCCTGCAGGCATCAGGTCAGGCCATCACCCACTGAGCACTAATGTCAAAGGCAGCGTTGTGTGCTGCCCCTGCACCAGGCAACCCCCCTGCGCCTCCCACGAGATGTGATTGTTACACGCTGTCTGTCCGGCTGCCAGCTGGGTTTAGCAGTGTTTTGCAGTTTTTCAGGAAAGCTTGGGATTTCGCATCAGTAGAAAGGGAAGGAGTAAAATCATTCACGACTGTGAAAGCACAGTGTTAAAAACTGGAACTAAATATTCGTGCCAGGGATGTTGCTATCATCTAGGCTTTTAGGGGACTGCCTGAATGGGTGAAATGAATTCTTTTTCCATTTAACTCCGTGTAGCTCGTGCTCAGCGAACTTGGCCGGGGGAGAAGCACTTGCTGGAGGAGTCTTTCAAAGGGCAAGACTTTTAACACAGCACCACAGTCTGGGCATCGAGAAGGGGTGATGAGAACGTGGTTTTGTCCTGGTACCTTCTTCTGCATGAGACCTCTATGGGGATCTTCTTTGGTCCTTGTGAGACCCCAGTGTAGTGGTTTAATTCACTCATTTGCTTCTGTGAGATATGAACTCGGAGAAATGCAAAGCAGGCTCAAAAACTTTAAAGCATATAAAGAAAGTTTATTACTACCAGGATTAAAAAGAAAAAGAAATACTAAGAAAGTAAAGCAAAAACACTCTCCCCTCTCTTCCAGCACTCCCTCCTTCTAGCACTTCCCCACTTGCAGCACTTCCCCCCGCTTCCAGCACCCAGCTTGCACAAAGGATAACAAAGATGAGATTTTTGGTCAGTATCAGAGTTCTTAAAAAATCTCTCCAAACTCAGGGAAAAAGAGCTCTCCTCTCTGCTCCAGCGTGGTTTCCAAACTGCTACCTGCAACAGTTCGTCTGCCCAGAAACAAATCTGCTGCAATGGAAAACCAGAACAATCTCTCCCATGCAAATCTCACAGTCTTTTCATACTGCAGTCATGGGCCAAACATGGGGTGTTCTCGTTTNAGCAAATTCCAGCCTGAAATCAACAACTCTCTTCACAAAAATCTCTAAAAGTCTCTTGTCTAGGGATGACTGCTTCAAACCGAAACACAGCTCCTAGGTGACCTGGC
>VZRO01005474.1:268910-280360 GCA_013397915.1 Daphoenositta chrysoptera | reverse complement strand
TCGCTGCTGTAGCAGCAGCCCATGGCGAGCGCGGCCCCGGCTCCGGCACGGCCCCGCCGCGCGGTCACGTGAGCGCCGAGTCACCCCGGTCACGTGAGCGCCGGGGGAACACGCGCGCGCGCGCAAACACACGAGGCCGCGCCCGCCACCGGGGGCGCGCGCGGCGTATCACGTGGGACGGGGCGGTGCTCGCACGTGGGCTACGTCACGCGGCCCTGCGCGCGCCGTCACGTGCCCGCTGCCGGCGCCCCGCCCGCTCCCTCAGCGCTCCCTCAGCGCTCCCTCAGCGCTCCCTCAGCGCTCCCTCAGCGCTCCCTCAGCGCTCCCTCAGCGCTCCCGTGCTCGGACCCCGTGTGCCCGGGGCCCCGCGCTGCCTGGGCTCCTGCTGGTCCCAGTGCCCCACACTCCCCGTGCCACCAGTGCTCATAGTGTCCCCGTGTACCTGGGGCCAAGTTCCCCGCGCCACAGTGCTCCCAGTGTCTCCAGTGTTCCCAGCCCTCCAGTGCTCCCACGTTCCTGGTGTTCCCAGTGCCTCCATTGTTCTTAGAACCTTCATGTTCTCAGTTTTCCCAGTGCTCCCAGTAGTCCCGGTGCCCCAGTGTTCTGAGAGCTTCCAGTGTGCCCAGTGCCCCCCTGTTCCCAGTGTCCCGGATGTCCAGATGTTTGAAGGATAAACTCGTTGTCAATAGATTTGCCTCCTTATGGTTTAGGGCTCACATTCTTCAACAATCTCTGCACAGGTGGGATTTTCAAAGCCTGGGCCCAAGGTTATGCTACTGATAGTGGACACAAAGGGTGCAGAACTCCGCATTTGACAGAACTCCCAAGATGAGCAAGAAACTAACAAAGTCATCTCACCAATGTGCTGAAATCAGCTCAGAAGGTTGACAGGTAGTTCTAGCATGGGGAGACCGGGACCACCAACTCACAACCAATGACCCAGGAGACTCACCAACACAAAAGGGGAGAAAGACTGTGCATGCCGACTAATTAACATACGAAGCAAGGGAATCATATAACCAGTAGAAAGTAGAACACTAATTAATGACAAAACTAGGTAACTCACAAGCAATGAAAAATTGTGTACAAAAAAATGTACAAATAGTGAAAAGTTTTGATAGGTATGGTGCTGGCTTTGCAGATTGGCTCCCTAGCCCCCCTTTCTGTGCACAACTGTAAATAACCAAATACCTCAACTCTTGTACACTGGGGGAAGAACCTGTTTTGGGACTACACCCTGTACACTCCCAGTGTCCCCAGTGTTCCCAGTGCCCCCATGTTCCTAGTGCCCCAGTGCCCTCAGTGCTCCCAGTGTTCCCATGTTCCCCGTGCTCCCAGAGTTCCAAGCGGTCCCCATGTTGCCTTTGTTCCCAGTGCCTCCAGTGTTCCCAGTGCTTCCAGTGCTCAGAATATAAAGTAGGAGGAAGAATGAGGAAGAGGGGGACATTTGGAGTGATGGTGCTTGTCTTCCCAAGTAACTCTTACATGTGATGGGGCCCTGCTCGCTTGGAATAGCTGGACACCTGCTTGCCCATGCGAAGCAGTGACTTAATTCCTTGTTTTGCTTCGCTTGTGTGCATGGTCTTTGCTTTCCCTATTAATCTGTCTTAATCTCAACCCACGAGTTTTCCAGCTTTTACCCTTCTAGTTCTCTCCCTGATCTTGCTGATGGGGGAGTGAGCAAACGAAGGTATTTGGCTTGGTTGCTGGCTGGGGTTAAACCACAACTGTCCTTATTTGTCACCCAGTCTGGGGTACTAAGGGTTGAGATAACAATAGATCTGTCCAGAGCAGGTTGGAAACAAACTTGATCTCAGCATTTGCTGTATTAGGTCCAGAGCCACTGGTCACAATGTTGCTTGGTCCGTTCATGTGGGTGTGGTACCTCACCCTGGATATGTTCCTGTATTCCTGTATGTGCTCCTCGGGGTGACCTTTTACAGAGCAGGGACAAGGATGGGCATTTCTCTGTTGCTGTACCGTGGGATATGAGTTTATGACACGATAGCATCAAGGGCAATGAGGGTACTTTGGGATGAGTGTTCAGTGCTGCTCTCCTGCTGCCCTTACTTCAGCACTACCTTTGGGAGTCCATTAATAATCGTACCCAGTCTGTGGGGGGAACAGGGGAAGGATGACTTTCCCCCTTTTTTCCCCCCTTTTCCTCCTTCAGGCCTGTTACAACAGCTTTTGAGAATTTTGAATTCCTTTTGGATGTTAAGGAAAGCATGCTCTTGTTGCTGTGTCTGCTATGTCTCAGTGCAGTCCACACTGTGTTTAGAGTCATATTTGGAGGCAGAACAGAGATTTCCAAGAAGGCCATTCAGAGACCTGTCCTGAGGGGCAATAGTCATGAGTGGCATGGAATGTGCGAGAAAATTGGCCAATTTTTTGAGAAATTCTCTGCTCTGATGGGTTGGGGTTTCACTCCTGAGCAACTGCAGGACCCTGATAAAGCGACAGAATATTTGCAAGGAGGATGCTGTGGCAACCCCGGAGATGAGCAGCTTACTGCAGTGTGTTGGGCCCTTGGCACTCTTTATTGGACACTGATGGTCAGTAGGGAGCACCCTCAGGAGGAGGAGGAAACAGCAACAGGCACTGTGGCCACGCCAACTGCAGCTGAAGCAGGGGAACAACCCGTGCTGGGAGCAGTCACCCCTGCACAGAAAAAGGAATCCAAGACAAAATCAGTTCAGTTAGTGAGGAATGACTAAGCAGGGCCCTCAGAATAGGAGGAGGAGGCGAGCCCAGAGAAAATCACTTGATCCATGTCCCTTACAGGTGAGCTGTAAGATGTGTGAAAAGGTTTCAGCTGCCAGTCAGGTGAGCCCCTGGTGACCTGGCTGCTCCAGTGCCGGGATATCCCAGCTGACAATATGGAACTGGATGGTAGTGAAGCCAAGCAACTGGGATCCCTGTCCTGGGATGTGAACATTGACAAGGAGATTGGGAAGAGGACAGAAACTCTCAGGCTCTGGAGGTGACTCCAAGAGCGAGGGAAAGGCATTCTCTCAAGGACTGAGTAGTGCACCGAGACAAGTGGAACACCATGGAGCAAGGTACCCAGTATCTTGGGGAGAATGAACTGTGCTGGAGGTTGAATCTACTGTAGGGATTCAAATAACGAGCAGTCCCCTGTAGGCCCAGATGTCCAGTGTACGCAATCCTTGCGGCGCAAGTTTATACAGAGCGTGCCATTGTCATACACCAACTCATTGCCAAGTAAATTGGCAGAGGACACCATCTGGTATTGTCTGTTGTCAGGAGGGGGGTCTTCCATGTGAATAATTTCTTTTCTTGTACCCCCTGTCATTAGTATTTTTGCTGTTACTGTTCGTTTTCTCATATCCAGTAAATTGTTCTTATCTCAACCTGAGATCTTTACCTTTTGTGCCTCCAATTCTCCTCTCCATCCTGCCACTGTGGGAAGAGGGAGAGGAAAGTGGGGGAGCAAGAGAGGGGGCATGGTTTGGAGGGTCTCGGTGGGGGCACTGAACAGGGGAGTAGCATTCCTAAACCACAACAGATCCCAGTGCCCCAGCCTTTCACACCCCAGTGGTCCCAATGCCCCCATGGACCCAGGGCCCAGAGTGTCCCCAGAGTCCACGGATTCTGGCTGCCAGTCGTCCCGGTGCCAAGTGCTCCTGGCTCCCTGTGCTCCTGTTGCCCAGCGTTTCCAGTACCCAGTGTTCTCAGTGCACAGTGACAGGAGCCCAGCTCCAGTATCAGGATCGCAGCTCCTAGTACTACACACCAGTATTGGGACACCAGCCCCAGTACTGGCACCCTGGGCCCCAGTACCAGCACCCCGGCCCCGGTATCAGCAGCCCAGCCCCAGGCCCCCTTCTGCAGCCCAGGACCACCTCCCTGCCCTAGCCTGGCCCCATCTCTGCTGCCAGCCCCACTGAGCTGGTAACCGGAGCTCTGATAGCAGCTGCAGCTGAGGCGACACCATCAATAATTGAGTGGCAGCAGGGCTCCACGCAGGACTACCTGCCTCTGCCTGCCTGGAGTGTGGGAACAGGTAGGTGCCACTCCCATTGCCCTATCCTGTTGCTGTGGCTGGGGACCCCCAACAGCTCAGGGTGTGGGGACCAAGGTGTGGGGAGCAGGATGTGAGGTGCAGGGTATGGGGGGTGGGAGCAGCAAAGCTGGACCAAGGGGGGTGCAAGGGGTTGTGCTGTACAACGACCCTCAGAGCAGCCCAACCCCCTGGGACGCCAGCCCTGTCGACCCCAATATCAGGACTCCAGGAGATGGGCCCCCAGCACTCCCCAGCCCTGGCACAGGGACCCCCACAGCATCCTGGGGTGCCCTAGCCTTGCAGGCCCAGCAGCACTGGAACCCAGGGAGAGGTACTTCCAGGGGGTGCACAGCACAGCCAACTCGTGGCATGAGTGGGAGCTGTGAGACTGGTACCCTGGGAGGACACCCCACCACAGCATCCCCTGTGGGAGGATAGATTTGCCTCCTTATGGTTTAGGGCTCACATTCTTCAACAATCTCTGCACAGGTGGGATTTTCAAAGCCTGGGCCCAAGGTTATGCTACTGATAGTGGACACAAAGGGTGCAGAGCTTCCCATTTGGCAGAACTCCCAAGATAAGTAGGAAACTAACGAAGTCAGCTCACCAACTGTGCTGAAATCATAGCCTCGCTCGCTTGCGATGGTGTCTCCGGCGATTGCCCTGGCCTTCCTGCCCTTCATCATCACCCTGCTGATCCGGTACCGGCACTACCTGATGCTGCTGTACCGGGCGGTGCTGGTGGCCTGGCTGCGGGACCGGCTCACCGGCACCTCGCGGGAACAGCGCGCCTTCCAGTACGTGCTGGCCCATGCCATCCCTGGGGACCCCCACCACATCCTTCAGACCTTCGATCAGTGGTGCTACCACTGTGAGCACCTCAGCTGTGTGGGACCTGACAAAGGTGAGTGCCACCCTTGCTTGCCCACACCACACTGGGCATGGCCATAGCACCATCAGTATGGTCGTGGCACCACTGCCATGGTCATGACACCACTGACACAGCTGTGACAGGGTTGGCATGGTCATGGCACCATTGGCATGGCGGTGGCCTTGTTGATATAGCCACGGAATCATCGGCATGACTGTGGCACCATTGACATGGCCAGTGCACTGCCAGCACAGCCACGGCTCTGTCGGTATGGCTATGGCATCATCAACCTGGCTGTGGCACTTTTGGCATGGCTGTCCTCCATTCCTCTGGGCACTGGGAGACTGCTTGGCACCTTCCCCCTGCCCAGGGCTGGGGTGGCACAGGTTTGTGGGCGCTGTGCTGAGAGGCACGTGCCATGCCATGCCACATCAGGGCGGATCGTGGAGCGGGTGCTGTTGGAGCGGGCACCGCTGCGCGTGCTGGAGCTGGGCACGTACTGCGGCTACGGCACCGTGCTGCTGGCACAGGGGCTGCCCCCGGGTGCCCGCCTCTACACCATCGAGGGGGACCCCCGACACGCTGCCGTGGCCGAGAAGGTCATCCGCCTGGCCGGCTTCAGCGAGCAGACGGTGAGCACCCGGGCACTGGGAGAAAGCCCAGCTCTGCACCTAAAACCGGGCAGGAGATGGGTGGGGGTCCTTCCCTGCTGTGGCAGGGACTGTGGCATCTGCTGGGTAGTGTATGTGGGAAGGTCCTGTCCCATGTGGGCCCACCAGCACCCTGTGAAGCAGGGTGCTGGGTGGGCATCCTGACACGGTGCCCCAGTGACTGAGGGTGCTGCAGCACAGGTGGAGCTGATCGTGGGCCCCTCGGAGGAGGTGATACCCCACCTGCGGGAGAAGCATGGCCTGATCAAAGCTGACTTGGTTTTCATGGATCACTGGAAACGCTGCTACCTGCGGGACCTACGGCTGCTGGAGAGCCACCAGCTGCTGGCTGAGGGGGCCACCATCCTGGCCGATAATGTCCTCTTCCCTGGGGCACCCCACTTCCTGCAGTACGCCAAGACCTGCGGCAAATACCACTGCAAGGTGCACCGGGCCAGTCTGGAGTACTTCCGCGCCATTCCCGATGGCATCGCCGAGCTCCGCTACACCGGGCCCTGCTGAGCAGGCGGCGAGCTCCGGCCTCGTGGTGGCCATGGTTACCGCGGGAGTGCCAGGTCCCCAACCCCCCGCCTCGGCCTCAACATGGGCTCTGGAGGAAACGCGGTGGCTGCTGTGGTCTGTGGTGGGATGCAGGGGGTAACGAGGTGGCTCATTCCCTGTAGTGCTCCTGCCTGCACTGCACAGGGACCTCTGCCAGGCACCCCAGTGGATGGCGGGGAGCAGCCCTGCACTAGCCTGGGTGGCACCCCCTGCCTGCCCTGGTGGCCTCAGACAGATTTGGGGTTGTTTTCTTGAAAACTGAGTTTATTAGAAAAGATGTGTCAGCCCCAATGCGCCGGGTAGCAGTCTCCCCTCTTGCTCCCCTGGGGGGCTTCCCTCTGAGCCCCCCACCCCACACAGCACCCACGGCAGGAGGAGCTTCACTGAACTGTTCCCCAGAGCCATGGCGGGCAAAGGCTCTCCCCCAGCCTCCAGTTTGGTGTGGTTGTGGCAGAATCAGATCATCCACTGGTCCTGATCCTGCTCCGTCCCCTCCATGTCCACCTGGGAAAGAAAGAGGTTTGAGATCCCCCACCAGAGCGAGGACCCAACAGAGGGAGTGAAGGAGAGAAGACAGCCCCCGGAGCTCACGCTCAGGGTCCCACACACTGCACATCCCCTCCTTTTAGGGTCTCACACTATTTACCTCATTAATCTCCCCATCATCAGGAGACTCATTATAATCATTCATCTCGTCCATATCCTGCATGTCCTCATCATCTTCCGAGTCCTCTTCGCTGTCTTCATCATCTTCATCATCCTCCTCCTCCTCCTCATCATAGTGCTGTGGACACAACAGCTCCAGCATCCCGTCTGCCCCTCAAGCCCTGCGGCAACCCCCCACTTCCCTGCCCACACACCCACCTCAGAAGCTGGCTTTCCTATGGGCACCAAGTTGTTGTCCTTCTCGGCGATGCTCTGGAGCTGGGGAGGGGAGAGAGGCGGGTGAGCACCCCAGCAGCTCCCCGATACCCTGCACACAGGCCCTTCTGGCTCAGCTGCCGGCTTGTGTCACTCCTGACCACGCCTGTCTCCAGCTGGCAGCTGCCCACGGAGTCCTGCTGTCTCCCTGGCATCCCCCAGCCAGGCAGGGAAGAGCAGCTAAAGACATCTGGCTCAACACCGTGCCACCAGGCAGGGTGGTCCCAATGATGCCCCGGGGCTGAGAGGGTTCAAAGTGTTCCCATGTGTGGCGTGAGGAGCTCAAACACAAAGCTTATGTATTTATCAAAAAAGAACCAAATTTTAGGCATTTGATCAGCCAGATGAACACAACCACAGCAGACAATTAAAGCTCAATTAAAATACGTCAGCATCGCCCATCCAGAGGGACTTGGAACCTCTTAGTGCTGGGGTTTTAATTGATTTAAACTTTTTTATTTAATTACAAAAACTTAATTACTGAGGATTTTTTTTTAAACTTTAATCAAATAGGTGTTCTTCCCCCCATACTCAGGGGCACTGCAGCACCAAACCACGCTCACAGCGCAAACACTTGTCAGTTACCAGGATCAGAAATCGCTCCTCGCCTCCCTCGGGAGATTAGTTAATTAATTAATTGGGAGCTGGCGCAGGAGCCTCCGTTCAGCGGCGGCTTGTTAATTAACCCCCACACAGTAAACGGGGAGCTTCGGGAACAGCCCGCACCGAGCCAGTGCGACACAGGGATGACGGACACGGGAGTGGCGGTGCCCGAGCCGGCAACACCGGCACGGGGCGCTGGAGAACGGGCGCAGTCCGTGAGCCCGCGGGGGAGCGACGCGCCGGAGGAGCCCCGGGACGCCCGCGAACCCCCACGCCGGGCCCTGCCCGGGGCCTGCAACGAGCACGGCGGCCGTGCCCGCTGACGGAGGAGGGGCCCCTGCCCCAGCCCCGAGCCCGTTCCCGGCCTCCTGACACTCGGACGCGCTGCGCCACATCTCCCCCCGCCCCGGTGCCCACCCAGGCCTGGTGCTGCTGCTCCTGCTGCTGCAGCTCGGTCTCGTCAACGCACGGCCGGTCGAGGTTGAACCAGAGGGACTCGGTGAGGCGGGGCAGGAGCGAGGGGAACAGCGTGGACATGGCGGGAGCAGCGCCAGGCCGGCGCCGGCCGCCTGNGGCGGCCCGGCCGTACGCGAGCAGCCCCTGAGCTGAGACTCCAGTGAGGGGTATTTGTGATCCCCATGGAATCCTTGGGGCATCTGTGAGCAGTGGTGGGTGTGTGTCCCCCACGCGTACCAGTGATCCCAGCGGGGAGGTACCTGTGGCCCTCATGGGCTGTCTGCTCCTTTGGGAGCAACTGTCGTCCATGGGTGGGGGTATCTGTCGCCTGTGAGGGGGTATCTTTTCCCCTCTTCAGGGCGTCTGTGACCCCCAGGGCATGTCTGGCCCCCTCATCATGTGTGACGTCGGAGGTATCTGCCCCTTCCAGGGTATCTTCCCCCTGCCCCAAGGAATGTCTGACACTGGAGGGTTTCTGTCCCTCCCGAGCCACAGGTGACTGCTCCACCCCAGGGCAGCTGCTCCCCCCTCCGTGGGGCATCTGTGATCCCGTGGAGTATCTGTAATTCAATGAGGGGTACTTGCCTCTACCGTGTGGCCCTCTGTGACCCCACAGGGGTACCTGTCCCCACCAGCAACATCTCTTACCCACCCCGGGTCACTCACAGGGACCCTGTGGTGTTATGGGGCCAGGTCCTGCCCCTTGTGCTGGTGTCAGGAAATCAGGCCACCTCCCACGGGAGGGGTGGAAAAACAGCCACAGGTGGATTTTGGCTGCTGCTAGCCCCAGCCTGGCGCCAGGAGGACGAATCCCAGCTGCATGCGGCGCTGGGGGGGCCAGGATGGCCACGAGTGTCAATCCAGGACACAGTGGGGTGCCAGGGCGGGGTGCATTGTCTCCTGCGAGCCCTCAGTGCTGCCCAATCCGCCGCATTCCCACGTCCCGTGATCAGTGGCCAAGGGTTGTGCTGCGCCACGACCTTTGAGATGAGCTGCGCTTGTCCCACGGCACCTGCAGTCCAGCTTCCCCCCAGGCAAGAGCCCCGACCCCTGGCACCCCCCAGGTAAGATCCCTGTCCCCACTGTTGGTGGTCCTGGGCAGTGACCATGTGCTGCTGCACTCCCACGTGCTCGATGGGGGACTTTGTCCCTGCTGTCACCACGTCTCTCAGTGCTGCCGCCCTGACCTGCTGTCACCCTGGCAGAGCAATGGCAGCGGCATTGGCTCTGCTGGTGCTGGTGGCTTGGCCAGCTGCCACCACAGCAGGGACGGTGGCGCAGGACTCACTGCTCAACGTCTGCATGGACGCCAAGCACCATAAAACAGAGCCTGGCCCTGAGGGGCAGCTCTACGGGCAGGTACGGTCCTCACCCACTGCACCAGCACCCACTGGTGTCACTTGCTGTGGGGTCACCAGGATGGAGGCTGGGGGGCTCTGTGCCCCGACATGAATTCCATCACCCAGTGTCACCCACCTGTGGGCACTGGTGCTTTCCCCGGACCCACAGCAGGTCCCAGCTGAGCCCTGGTGGGTCCTGATGGATCCCAGCTGAGCACTGGCTGCCCTGGTGCAGTGTGTCCTCTGGAAGGACAACGCCTGCTGCACCGCCAACACCAGTATGGAAGCCCACCAGGACCAGTCCTACCTGTACAAATTCAACTGGGACCACTGTGGGGCCATGCCGGAGAAGTGCAAGCGCCACTTCATCCAGGACACGTGTCTCTATGAGTGTTCCCCCAACCTGGGGCCATGGATCGACCAGGTAGGTGCAGACCCCCCCCTCACCCACCTACCAGGATCCCTGGGGTGAACTGTGGGAAACTGGGGGCCCTGCAGGCAGACAGCAGCTGGCGGAAGGAGCGGATCCGGGATGTGCCACTGTGCCAGGAGGACTGCGAGCAGTGGTGGGAGGATTGCCAGGACGCAGTCACCTGCAAGGTCAACTGGCACAAGGGCTGGAACTGGACTACAGGTGAGTGGGGGCTTCAGGGCACCCCCCCCATCATGCCTTGACCCTCTCATGCCTTGACCCTTGACCCTGGTGGGTCTCCAGTCACCCTCCATCTTGCTGCAGGGGTGGTTGTGTCCACTCTCCCTGGTGGCTGTGAGTGGGTCCAGGGGTGTGAGAGTCACCATGGGGTGGGGGTGGCAACCAGGTGGGAGTCGCTGGTGCATGTGAGCAGGTCAGGGGGTGTGAGGGTCCTCATGGGGTGTGGGGTGATGTGGTGATAGACCCTGTGGCACCTTGAGGTCAAATCTGTCTTCCCCAGCCAGTGGGACCCATCTGCACCCCATGCACAGGGGAACAACACCCTCCCTTTCCCAAAGCCCTTAACCCACTTCAAGCCCTGCCCCCTCCCAGGCACCAACCAGTGTCCCAAGGGTGCCATGTGCCAGAAGTTCAAGTTCGTGTTCCCCACGGCGGCTGCACTCTGCGAGCAGATCTGGTCTGGCTCCTACCGCTACACGTCCCACCACCGTGGCAGCGGTCGCTGCATCCAGATGTGGTTTGATCCCGCGCAGGGGAACCCCAATGTCGCCGTCGCCCAATATTATGCCCGTGGCGATGCTCCCCCAAACTCCCCGCTCTCCATCCTGCTGGCCCTGCTGCCCCTCACCCTCCTGGCCCCGCTCTGAGCAGGAGGGGCTGCAGGCAGGAGCAGGCAGCAAATGGTCGGGGGGAGTCACCAAGCTGCCCTGTACCTCCCCATGGGATGTCCCCAACCTGTGTCCCCGCCAGGCATGTGGCTCGTGAATAAATGCTCCTGCCCTGCTTGGTGTTGGGGTGCTGTGGGGCTGAGGGCTGGGGGAGCAAGAGGATGGTTGAGGGACCTGGGGGTGTCTGGTCATCTGATCCTGCTTCTGGTGGGGAGATGAAGCAGACATCACTCCCGCTCATTTGTACCGACCAACCCGGCTGCCTGGCACTGCCTCCCCCAAACCACTGTGCCGGCCAAAGCAGAAGCTGCCTGCCACTGGGGCCCAGGAGGATGGGATCGCTGAATGTGTCCCAGCACCTGACACAGCTCCAGGGCTCCGGACGCCACTGACACCCTGGGGTGCACAGGATGGGACTGGGAAAATTATGGGGGAAAAGGGGAGGACATCCCGGGGACCCTGAGGTGAGAGCATGGCTGTCAAGGGAGCTCTGCCGGCCCGGAGCCCACCCCAGGTGTCCCTTTCCCCACATGCTCCATGTTCCCAGCTATGGGGTGGCACCGTCCTAATCCTTGGGCCATGGAGAAGTCCCCGGTGTTGGTGGCAAAACCAGGTCGCGCCCCCCACTTTTTCAGCCCCTGCCCCCAGTCCAGCCCCAGCCCTGCCCCACCGCGGCCCCCCTTTCGCCAGTGCCCGGCTCC
>VZRO01005474.1:252044-267779 GCA_013397915.1 Daphoenositta chrysoptera | reverse complement strand
TGCAGAGGGAGGCGGGGCAGGGGAAACAGGGGGCACCACTGGAAGGGATCCAAGGGAGCACGCAGGGAGCATTGGCGGGGTACCAACACCAAGAGAGCAGCAGGCAGAGGCAGGGACGCACCTGGGGCGACACAGCGTATATGGGGGGTCACCAGTACTCTGGGGGTTGCTAGGAATTTGGGGAATGAAGTTGCTAGGAATTTGGGCACAGGGAGATTGGGACAGCTCTGCTCAGTGTGTGCTGGGGGGGCACAGAGACGAGGAGACCTGGGGGTTCAGAGGGACCCTGGCACTTCTGGGACACAGGGCACCAGGAGAATGGCACCTGCTCTGGCCTGGGTGTCCCAGGAGAGCAGACACCAACAGATGAGGGGGGCGCTGGAGGGGCTGGGGATCTCTGGGCATTGGGGGGATACTGGGCTGGCTCCAGGGGGACTGTGACACCCACCCTTGCTACCACGGGAGTCTATGAGATGGGGGGCCTGGCCCCTACCCCACACTCTTAGGGTCCTCAAGCCTACCCATGGCATTGGGGGGCCGCAGCTCCTTGCCCTCATGTCTGGGGGTCCCCAACCTGGGGAGTGGGGGCAGCTCTGTGCCCTTGAGTTGTGCTGTGGGACTCCATGGCTCCCAGTTTGTGCCAGATCATGTGTGAGTGCTGACAGCCCTGGGGGTTCTGAAGTGCCTCTGCCCAGTGGTGCACCCCTGCACCCCACCATACCTGGGGCCTCTGGCACCTCGGTGTGCTGGTGATGTTCCATGTGCTGGGGTGCTCCTGGGGAGCTCCCAGGGCATGCCACCGGCTTTGCTTGAGGGTGGCTACCTGTGCCAGCACCTGGACCTTGATGTGGTTATGGAGTGGTGGCGAGGGCACCTCAATTCAAAGCTTTTCTATGCCCTGAGAGCCTGTGGGAGAACTGGGAGTGCACTGTGAGCCAGCCTGCCCTGGCCTGGGGTTGCTGTGTGCCAGTGCCACGTGCAGGTGCCAGGTTTGCAGCCTCCACGGTGGCACGGTTGTCCTTGCCTGTGGACAGTGGCAAATGCAGTTTCCCTGCCATGTGGGCACAGCGTGGCTCTGGACACCGGCTTCCCACCACAAAGCCGGGCTGGCGAGTGGCACTGGGCACAGCACTGGGAGAGCACAAGATTCCGGCACCTGATGGTGCCATGGGGCTGGGGGTCATCGGGTCACCAGTGTGGGTGACAGGGGGCTGCAGACAGCATAGTGGTGCAGGTGCCTGGGTAAGGGGTGTCTGTCATTGATGTCTCTCACTGCCTGGTGAGGAGGCCATGGGTGCCACATGGCTGGGCTGTGGGATGGGACCACTCAGCATGGCAAAACCTGTCATGGGGATGCCAAGTTGGGAGGCTGCACTCCAACAAGAACTATTGGGAGTCCCTGGTAGTGTGATCTCACCAGGCACCCCCATTGCCAGCGAGTGGGTGGACAGGGCTGTGGGGCCATTGGCCCCGGCTATTGCTGGAGCCCTAAAAATAGCTGCAGGGTCAGCAGGAGGAAAGGGAACTGCAGCGGGATCCCGGCAGCATCGGCTTCCTTTAACCCTCCCACCGGTGCATCATGGCCTCACCGGGCTGGATGTGGCACGCCAGGACATCTCACTGTGCCCTCACCGTGGCACACAGGGGTGTCTCACTGTGGCACACCGGGGTGTTGCGCTTGTGGCCTCACTGTCGCGTGTTGGGGCATCACTGAAACCCACAGTGCTGGCATACGGCGGTGGCACCCCAGGGCGTGCCGACGTCGCCAGTTGGTGAGCAGTGCCAGTGGGGACAGTCCTGGTGTGGTGTCCCACAGGAGCATGGGGGCTTGGAGCCTCCATCCCGGCTCACTGCCAGTTCATGGGGACACCGGTGCCAGGGTGGTGTCAGCGGGCACGCGGTGTCCCCCTCGCCACAGTGCCTGCACCTCGCTCTTGGTGGAGAAGGGTGGTGGGTGCCCCTCTGTGTGCCACGGGGCAGCGGGGACACGGGGGTGCCTGCTGTGCTGTGGCAGGGTGCTGGCTGTGCGTCAGAGCCGACAGGGGAGTCCCGTTGCTCCCACATAAGGGCTCTTTGTGCCTAAGCCCGGTGCTCTCTGCCTGCCCCCCCCGTCATTGCTCACCAAAATAGCAGCCACCGACGGTGCGGGACTGGGCAGCCAGGGGGGCCCTGCAGTCCCCCTCCGCTGTACCACCCCTGTACCAGGTGTCCCTCCAGGCCCCTGCTGGTTATCCATAGAGAACCCCTTGTCCTCCCCCACAGCTGAGGTTCCTTCTAGGGGTCCTGCTCCTTGCTCCTCCAATTCGGAGTTCCACATACTGGTGCTGCGCTGGGGCTCCTCTTGCACCCCCCATCACACCCCAGCTGGTGTTCCTGCTATGGAACATTAGGACTTCCCACAGAGACCCCTTAGGCTACCTTCATTTGGGAGTGTCTCTTTGTGCCCCCCCATCCTACCAGCTGGGATTCTATCACAGACTCCTTCGAGCTGGGAACCCCTGATCCCTTCACCCACCTTAGTGGGGTTTTCCATACAGCCCCCCCATAGTGGATCCCCATTCAGCCCCCCCTACCACTTGGAGGGTTTCCCGTGGTGCCACCCCCCCAATGACCCCTGACTGGGCATTGGGGCACCTGGGAAGACCCTAACGGTGCTGGGGTGGGTCATACCTGCAGGGGGGGAGGAGAAATATGGTACCTGGCACTGCAGGGAGCGTGGTGGCACCAGGGGACCTGGTGCTGTGGGGTGGCGGCAGGGTAACCAGAACTTTGGGGTGACACCAGGGGACCTGACACTGTGGGGTAGGATGTGGGGGCACAGCACCCCGTCCAGGGTCACAGCACAACGTGGGGGATGGATGCCACTTTGTCCCAATCCTCCAGCCCTGTGTCGAGGTCCCGCTGGGGCAGGGGGCACAGCAGCTGAGTGGACCAGTGGCCCTGGTGTGGTGACAGCCGCCTCGATGCTCATGACCTCTGTGGCCAGAGGCCAGCTGAGGAGCCACCGTCCCTGCTGGCAGCACTGGAGTGGGGAGGTCTGGCTGGCACAAAGTGCCGAGGCTCCCTGTCTCCTGGAGTCCCTGAGATGGGGAGGGATCCCAATTCTGATTCTTGCACCCACTGATGTTGTCACCCCATCTCTTAGCACTGCCCGTCACCCCTGCCCCAGGATCACGTCCCTGGTTCCTGTCAGCTTCCACTGGAAAATAAATTGTTTCCTGGCGTCCTGGCTGCCAGGTCCTGCCTGCTCCTGCCAGCTCCTGCCTGTGCTGTGGGCTGGGGACAGTGCCTCTGGCACAGACAGGCAGTGCAGGCGGGGCAGCAGCACTGCCAAGGACATAGTAGTGGTGATTGTGGGGTCAGAGCAAGCAGTGGAGGCACTCTGGGACTCCCAGCACCCATCCTGCAAGCATTTTCCCGCGGGTTTTCCATGGATTTCCCTATCAGCTCCTTGCATGCCGTGGGGAATAAGGGTATTGGAGCTCCTCACTGTGGGTGCTGGTGAAGCAGGGGTCTGGCTGAACAAGTACTGGGCATCCCTTCGGGGCTGGCGGGGGCCGTGCAGGCAGGTGGGGGGATGCCACTCAACCCCCAACACCCCCATGCCCTCCCTGCTGCCACAGGTTCCAGAAACACGTCCACACCTACCGCATCCTGCCGGACGAGGAGGATTTCCTGGCCGTGCAGGTGGGCAGCGCGGGCATAGGAGACCCTCTGGCTCACGGGCAGTGGGGGTCTCCAGCTCAGCAGTGCTCAGTGTTGACGTCGTGCCGTGAGTTTGCTCCTCTCTCTGGCTGTGCTGGGTGGCTGTGCTGGCCTCAGCCCTGGCCTGGTGCCATGTGCGTGCCCGGCTGTGCCGGATGGTTTGGCTGTGCCCGTCTTGGCCGGCTGTGGCACTGGGTATTTTTAGAGCAACAGAACCCTCTTTGTGCTGGCCAGGCGGGCAGGAAAAGCTGCCCCTGGGAGGGAGTAGGCTGAAGGACGGCTGCTGCCTGCACCCTGCCAGCCCTGCAGGCCCCGTTGCACCGGGCCCTGCTCCCCACTGTGCGGCTGTGGGGTCAGCCCCCCGTCCTGCATGGGGGTCCCTGCATGGAGGGGTTCCTGCACGGTGGCATCTCTGCATGGGAGGATCCCTGCATGGGAGTCTCTGCGTGAGGGGGTCCCTGCATGGGGGTCCCTTCATGGGAACATCCCTGCATGGTGGCAGCTCTGCATGAGGGGATCCTTGCAAGGTGTTATCCCTGCCTGGGCGTCCCTGCATGGTGGCATCCCAGGGTGGTGGGTTCCCTGCTTGGCGGTGTCTCCACCTGGCGGGTACGGTGATGCTGACTGCAGGCGCTGATGGCCCCGGTGTCCCCGCAGACGTCACAGGGTGTGCAGGTGCGGCGCTTCAAGACGCTCAGCGAGCTGATTGCCCTGTACCTGCAGCCCAACCAGGGGCTGGTCTGCACCCTGCTCTTCCCTGTCGAGAGAGAGAAAGAGAAGGAGACCGTGGAGGACAGGGACTACTCGGGTATGGCAGGGTGATGGGGGTGGGTGAATAGGGTCCTGAGGCCCCTGGGGTAGTGGTGACTGGCCCCCTCATTGCCCCGTTGCAGATGGAGAGGATGAGAAGCCGCCGTTGCCACCACGCTCTGGCTCCACCAGTTTCTCTGGCAGCTCGGTGGGGCTCAGCCCCACCGGCCTGGGACCATCCGTGCCGGAGGGGCCGGTGGAGAGGTGAGGGTCTGTCTGTCTCCCGCCTGTCCCCTGCTCCTCCCTGCTGGCTCTCACCCCCTGGGTGCTCTCTCTGCAGCACCAATGGGCTCAGCAGCATCTCCCATGAGTACCTGAAGGGCAGCTATACCCTGGACCTGGAGGCAGTGAAGGGAGGGGCCAACAGCCTCCCCCACCTCAACAAGACCCTCGTCACCTCCTGCAAACGGCTGCACAGGTGGGTGCCAGACTCTGGGACAGATGTACAGATGGAGGGACATCTGTGCCACCCACTGAGCTCCTCTTGCCCCTCCAGTGAGGTGGACAAGGTCCTGGCAGGGCTGGAGATCCTCTCCAAGGTGTTTGACCAGCAGAGCTCCCCCATGGTCTCCAAGATCCTGCAGCAGGTGAGGGGAATATGGGGACACAGCAGTGACAACCCCCCACCACAGAGCCCACCATGGCACCATCCGTGGATGGTGGGAAAGCCTGTGGAGGAACACCCACCATCCTGCCCCATCCCAGGGGCCCTGCCCCACTTGGGGCGGGGGGGAAGCTCTGGGGTGGGTCTGGTGTTCACATGCTGGGGGTTCCAGACAGCAGGACAAAGCGGAGAGCAGGAGCTGGAGACTCTGGTGCTGAAACTCTCTGTGCTGAAAGATTTCCTGTCCTCCATTGAGAAGAAGGTGAGGCTGGGGATGCAGGGGTGGATGGCCTGATGGGGGTGTCCTGAGGGATCTGGATGAGCTGGAGGGACTGTGGGGCTGAGGGTACTGGTGGGACTGGGGCAGCTGACAGGGATTGCTAGGCTGGTGGAGCTGGGGGGCTGGGGATGGGCTTGTGGGATCGAGGCACCAGTGGGACTGGGGAGGGACAGTGGCGCTGGCACTGGTAGGGCTGAGAGGGCCGGTGGGGCCTTGTGTACTGCGATGGCTGGTGGGGCTTGGAACATTGGTGGGACTGGAGGGGTTGGTGGAGCTGGGGGGACTGGTGGGCTCTCGCCTGACCCTGCTGGGGGCTCTGGCAGGCACTGAAGGCCCTGCAGGAGATGAGCTCAGCCACCCCCGCCAGCCCCCCCCAGCCCCTCTCCCGCAAGGCAAAGAGCATCCCAGTGCAGACCTTCGAGGTGAGCCCTACCCTACCCCCTGCCCTGCCCATTTTCGGAGTTTTGAGGGGATTCAGCATCAACTGAGTGCCTCCGGTGTGACACTAAGGGCACAGACCCCTATGTGTTAGGGCTGAGAGCCAGATGCCAGGCCAGATGCCAGATTGGGTACTGGGGTGTCCGCTGTGTCCTCCCTCATACCAGTGTCCCCTGGCAGGTGAAGCTGGATATCACCCTGGGGGACCTGACCAAGATTGGGAAGTCACAGAAGTACACGCTGAGCGTGGACGTGGAGGGGGGGAAGCTGGTGGTGCTGAAGAAGCAGAAGGACTCCCAGGAGGACTGGAACACCTTCACCCATGACAAGAGTGAGTGGGGAAGCATGTGGGGGGCCCCAGCACCTGTGGGACTGCCTTTGTGCTGGGGAGCATCCCTGTGGGGCTCAGTGGTGGGCTGGAAGCTGGGGGATTTCCTCATGCCAGGGTTATCCCCATCCTGGGGGTCCCTCAAAGCATGGATGGGGGGGGGTTCCAGCACCCAGCTGGCACCCAGCACTCTTCCAGCTCTTGCCACTCCTCCCCAGTCCGGCAGCTGATCAAGTCGCAGCGGGTGCAGAACAAACTGGGCATCGTTTTTGAGAAGGAAAAGGATAAAACGCAACGGAAAGACTTTGTTTTTGTCAGTGCCCGGGTGGGTAATGCTCAGCTGGAGGCGGCAGGGGATAAGGGGTCCTTTGTGGGGATTGGGTGGGACAGGATTTAACCTCTGGGCCCTCGTAGGGCTCGGAGATGGGCGCTGGGTACTGGTGCCTGATGGCTGGGTGATGTCCCTGGGGCGGTCCCCCATGCCCAGAAAGTGCCAAGTTTGGCTGAGCCAAAGCAGGGGGGCTAGAGGGGGTTGTGGGGAGCCCCTCTGCTCCCCCTCATTGCCCGCTCCTGCAGAAGCGTGAGGCCTTCTGCCAGCTCCTGCAGCTGATGAAGAACAAGCATTCTCACCAGGATGAGCCTGACATGATCTCTGTCTTCATTGGCACCTGGAACATGGGTGAGTGGGGCTGGGGGCAGCCCACGGCGGGGTGTCAAGGCCCTGGGGTCCCCCCTGACTGTGCTGTCCCCCCTGCAGGCAGCGTTCCCCCCCCCAAGAACATCACCTCGTGGATCACCTCCAAGGGGCTGGGCAAGACCCTGGATGAGGTGACGATGGCCATACCGCATGACATCTACGTCTTCGGCACCCAGGAGAATTCCCTGGGAGACAAGGAGTGGGTGGACTTTCTGCGCACTGTCCTCAAGGACTTCACAGAGGTTGAGTACCGCCCGGTAAGAACCAGGGGGTGCAGGCCCCTGGGGTGCAGCACTGGTGGGTGGTGGAGGTGTGTGATGCTCAGTGTCCCGGGGGTCGCTGTGCTCTGGCTCTGTGACACCAGCTGTTCTGGGATGCTCTTGTAGTGCTGGGTGGCTGTGGGTGCTCCAGGTCTGCTGACAACAGGTATTTTGGGGTGCTCTCCTGGTGCTGGGTAGCTGTGAATACTGATAGATGGTGGTGGGAGTCCCTGGGCAACAGCCTTTGGTGGGAGAGGCTGGGATGAAGCAGTAATGAGCATCCCCCATGGACACACCAGAGGGGCCCCCATGGTCCCAGGGGGCGCCAGCAGATGCTGGCAGGGGGCTGAGGGTGCTGGCGCCCACAGGTCGCCATGCAGTCCCTGTGGAACATCAAGGTGGTGGTGCTGGTGAAGCCAGAGCACGAGAACCGCATCAGCCACGTCAGCACCTCCAGCGTCAAGACAGGGATCGCCAACACCCTGGGTAGGGGCACAACAGGGCCTAGAGGGACACAGGGAGTGTGCACTGCACTGGGGGTGGGGGTCCTGGGGTGTCTGCCTCGTGGGGGGTTTCTGTTGTTGCATGTGTTGCATGAGGAGGAGTCTCAGCATGTGTACCTTGCATGAGGAGGAGTGCTGGTATGTGAGAATTGCATGGGGAGGGGTCCCAGTGTGCGTGTTGCACAAGGAGGGGTCGTGACGTGTGTGTTGCCCATGGAGGGGTCTTGTTGGTGCACAGGGAGGGGTCCCAGAGCAGGCGTGTTGCATGAGGAGGGGTCTGTGTGCGTGTCTCACGAGGAGGGCTTTGTGAGCAGTGCACGGGGAAGGCTCTGGGAATGTTTGCCTTGCATGAGGAGGCTCTGCATGAGTGTGCTTGGCACGGGGGGGACTCTGGCGGGTGCGTTTCGTGAGGAGGGCTCTGGGCGTGTGCCAGGCTGCACGTGCTCGTGCTGGCTGGCCTGGTGGGGACTGTGCCCCCTCACCATGGCCTGGGGCCAGATGGGTGCCTGTCCCCGAGGTAGGATCAGGGGTTGCCTGATCCCATCCCGTGTCCCTATTTCCTTACAGGGAACAAGGGCGCTGTGGGTGTCTCCTTCATGTTCAATGGCACCTCCTTTGGCTTTGTCAACTGCCACCTCACCTCCGGCAATGAGAAGACGGCACGGTGAGCACCCCCACCCTGGGCTGGGCTGGGAGGGGGCTGTTGCCCCTGTCCCCATGTCTGTGATACCCCATCCCTGTGTCCCCTGCTTCAGGAGGAACCAGAACTACCTGGACATCCTGCGCCTGCTCTCACTGGGGGATAAGCAGCTGAGCTCCTTTGACATCTCCCTTCGCTTCACCCACCTCTTCTGGTTTGGGGACCTCAATTACCGCCTAGACATGGACATCCAGGTCTGGGGAAGGGGCTGGGGAGTGGGAGTGTCAGGGTCTCCCTCCCAGCCCAGTGCCAGCCCCTCTGTCCCCACAGGAGATCCTCAACTACATCAGCCGCAAGGAGCTGGAGCCGCTGCTGAAGGTGGACCAGCTCAACCTGGAGAAGGAGAAGCACAAGGTGTTTCTGCGCTTCGGTGAGGACTGGGGAGCTCCAGGAGGGCCTGGGGGTGCAGCCCCTGCTGTTGGGACTGTCCTGACCCACTGCTGTCCCTGCAGGTGAGGAAGAGATCACCTTCCCCCCAACGTACCGCTATGAGCGGGGCTCCCGGGACACCTACGTCTGGCACAAGCAGAAGCCCACGGGGGTAGGTGTTGGGGCAGGGGGAGTCAGGGGAGCGGAGCACACCCCAATCTGAACCCCACCCACTCCCCCCCCTTGCCAGGTGCGTACCAACGTGCCATCCTGGTGCGACCGCATCCTCTGGAAGTCCTACCCCGAGACTCACGTCAACTGCAATGCTTACGGTGAGCAGTGTGAGCACCCCCAGCACCCTCATCCCTGAGCTGGGGACAGTCCCCCCTCCATCCTGACTGCTTCCCCATCCCCACTGACTGCAGGATGCACAGATGACATTGTCACCAGTGACCACTCGCCTGTCTTCGGCTCCTTCGAAGTGGGAGTGACATCCCAGTTCGTTTCCAAAAAAGGTGCCTATGACCAAGGGGATATCTCGCTGTCTCCCACCCCTCCATGGTCCAACCTCTCCCTCTATATGGGGAGGTCTCAGGGGGATTCCAATGCCTTGCCTCTCCATGGAGGGCTCTCCAAGTCCTCAGAGCAGGCATACATCGAGTTTGAGAGCATAGAGGCCATCGTGAAGACTTCCAGTCGCACCAAGTTTTTCATCGAGTTCTATTCTACCTGCCTGGAAGGTGAGGGCTGGGATGGCAGTGGTGGGTCCCAAAGAGGGGTCCCAGGAAGCTCATGGGGTCCTGGGAGCCTGACGCGGTGATGCCATGTCCCTCTACCACCACAGAGTTCAAGAAGAGCTTCGAGAATGACAGCCAGAGCAGTGACAACATCAACTTCCTCAAGGTGCAGTGGTCATCCCGGCAGCTGCCCACGGTGAGGAGGGGCTGGGGGCTGACAGGGTGGGTGCTGGGGGAAGCTGCAGGCAGGAGGACCCCCACTCAGTGCCAGCACCCCATCCCCTCGGCTACAGCTGAAGCCCATCCTCTCCGAGATCGAGTACCTACAGGACCAGCACCTCCTGCTCACCGTCAAATCCCTTGACGGTTACGAGTCCTACGGTGAGTGTCTGCTCCAGCACCCCACCGGCACCGCACCAGCACTGGGAGTCCGTGGGGTGCAGAGCCCCAACTTCCCCGACTGTCACCCCCAGGGGAGTGCGTCATCGCCCTGAAGTCAATGATTGGCAGCACAGCACAGCAGTTCCTCACCTACCTGTCCCACCGCGGCGAGGAGACTGGCAACATCCGCGGCTCCATGAAGGTCCGGGTGCCCACGGAGCGCCTGGGCACCCGCGAGAGGCTCTATGGTGAGGACTTCTCACCCTGGGGGGGATGGTGGGGACAGGACTCCACTGCTCAGCCCTTGTACCCCTGCAGAGTGGATCAGCGTTGATAAGGATGAGACGACAGCCAGCAAAGGGAAGATGCCACCAGGTGCCAGGGCCACCCAGGACTATGCCAAGTATGGGGGACAGGGCTCGGCAGGGTGGGGGGCACTGGTTCCTGGGGGTCAGGAGGCCTCAGGGATTCACCTGAGCACAGGTGTTGCTCAGAGCATCCCTCTGGGTTGGTGTGTGGGATGTGACTGGGCACAGTCCAGATGCCAGTTCTGTGCCACACAGGGCAGGGATGGGGCTCTGAGCCTCCGAATGTGGCACTGGCTGTGTTTTGGTGGCTGAACCCTGTGCTGAAGGGCCGAGCCCCATCCTGGGGATTTGAGTTGCGGAGACCCATCCCACGGGGTCTGAACCTTGTCCTGGGTGATCTGAGTCCTGTCCTAGGGGTCTGAACCCCATTGCGGAGGTTCAAGCCCCGTGGGGCACCCAACACCTCCTGTTGCCAGGTCTGTAGGGCGGAAGCCCACCAGTGCTGAGCCCCCCACCACCACCCTGGCAAAGCTCCCGGAGGAGCCTGAGAAGAGCAGCACCGCAGCAGCAGCGCGGCCCCCTGCCGCCCACCGCAGCACCCCCAGGGATGAGCCCACCCCGAGCCGGTGAGGGAGTATGGGCAGGGCTAGGGCGGGGGGGTGCTCCGGGGGTGCCACGCTCACCCTTGTGCCTGCAGGTCCAAGGCGGAGGCAGTGACAGAGCTGTCAGGGGGTCCCCTGAAGAACAGCTTCAACAACCCAGCATACTACGTGCTGGAGGGGGTCCCCCACCAGCTGCTGGTGCCGGGGGACCCCGGCAAGCCCCCCAAGGCCAAGGTGCAGCTGGCAGTGCCGGAGCGCTGCCGGTGCCCCTCGGCGAGCCGTGGTGGCGAGAGCGATGAGGAAGAGGACCTCGGCACCCTCAACCTGCCGCCGCCGGATTTTCCCCCGCCGCCGCTGCCGCGGGAGCTGGAGCTCCCCCCAAACTCCTTCTTTGGCACCCCCAAGGAGCTGCCGATGTCCACCGGGTGTGAGGACCCCAAATCCCACCCTGCCGCCTTTGGAGAGGCTCCCCTGCCCAAGCTGCACCCCCGGCCACCGCCAGCCACCAGGGCTGGATTTGGGATGGAGGGGGCTGGTGGGACGCCTGTTACTGGGGGGCTGCCTGCAGTGGGAGGGCTGCCCACTCCTGGGGGGCTGCCGGGAGGGCTGCTGGATGACCGCTCCTGCTCGGTGCTGCAGATGGCCAAGACGCTGAGCGAGGTGGACTACGGGGGTGGGAAGGGGAGGGTGGTTCCGCCCCCACCCCTGCTAGCCAAGGCGGGGCTGCCTCCCCGCTGCCTGCACTCCGACTACGGCCGCCCCCTTGCCTTCCCTCCCCACTCCATCCAGGAGAGCATCCAGGAGGACCTGGCTGAGGAGGTGGGTGATACAGGGTGGGTGGGGGTCCTCAGCACCTCAGTTGGGGCTCCCTTTGGGGGGCCCCATGGTGCTGAGGCTGTTGGGGTGCAGGCGCTGGGCCGTGGCATGGGCGCCGTGCCCGGTGTGGGCGAGTGGCTGCGGGCGCTGGGGCTGGAGCGGTACGAGGAGGGGCTGGTGCGCAATGGCTGGGACGACCTGGAGTTCCTCAGGTGAGCAGCCCCCCAAAATGGTGGGGAGGGACCCCAGCCACTCCCACCACCAGCCTGGCCAACCCCAGTGGGTCCATGTCTTCCCCAGGGGGTCATAGGGATGCCTGGGTTCTGGGAAGGTCCGTGGGGGTGCTGCCCTTGATGGTCCCCTCTGTGCCTGGGGGTTCCCCACTACCTGCTGAGGGTCCCCACTTCCCCTGGGGGTCCCCACTGCCCCCAAAGGTTCTGTGCTGCTCTGGGCGGGGGAGGGGGGGGCATTGCTGTCAGGGGTCCCTGCTGCCCCTGGGTATGCCAGCTGCCCCAAGGTGTCCCCACTGCTTCCAAGGTGCCCTTTGCCTCTGAGGATCCCCACTGCCCCCTGAGGGTCACAAAACCCCACAGCAGGGACAGGATGGGGGGGGCACCCAGCAACCCGAGTGAGGGCTCTAACACCCCCAAGTGGGGACTCCACCCGAGGCTGGGGTGCCCCTCAGGGGCAGAGAGCCCCACATTTGTGCCTCATTCCCAGTGACATCACGGAGGAGGACCTGGAGGAGGCTGGAGTGCTGGAGCCTGGCCACAAGCGTGTCCTTCTGGAGAGCCTCCAGCTCCGCAAGTAGCTGCCACCGCACATCCAGCATCCCGTGCATCGCATGGCCCAGCAGCCCAGATCCTGCGGCTGCACATCCTGCATCCTGCGGCCCAGCATCCCAAATCCTGCAGCCATGCATCCCAGACCTTGCAGTCGTGTGTCCTGCGGCCCAGCATCCTGCATCCCCCAGATGCACATCCTGGATCCCGTGGCTGTGCGTTCTGCATCCTGCTGCCGCATATCCCAGACCCTGTGGCCCAGCATCCTGCAGCTGAGCATCCCAGATCCTGCGGCCGTGCATCCCACATCCCCCAGATCCTGTGGCCATGTGTCTGCAGCCCAGCATCCTGCGGCCACATATCCTGGGTCCCACGGATGTGCATCCCAGATCCTGCAGCCGTTCGTCCTGCAGCTGAGGATCCTTCATCCCACTATCCCACATCCTGCATCCATTCATCCCACCGTCACCAGCAGCCAGTGGGAGCCCCAGGACCTCCACAGCCCACCCCCCACCCTGGATGTGGGGTAATGGGGTGGGAAGGGGAAGTGCGGGGACAGCGGGGTGGCGGGTCCTGGTCAGATAATTTCACATGAGCATCCCTACGGGGTGCCCTCACATTTAAGTTATTTTTTATTTATTGGGAGAAGGGATGGGGGAAGGGGTGTTTGGGGGTAGCCCTGGGATCCNATGGGATGGGATGGGATGGGATGGGATGGGAGAGCTCAGCCAGCCCCCATAGACAACACTAGTCAGAGCTCAGGGTCCCCATCCCCACCTGTAAGGATCCTGCCCCCACTCTGAATGTCCCATCCCCACTCTGAGGGTTCCTGTCTCCACCCTGGACATCCCTGTCCTCACCCCAGGGCACCTATCCCCCCAAGGGTCCCTATCCCCAACATGGATGTCCCACTCCCACCCTAGAAGGTGGCACCAGGGGGTGCCTGTCACCATCCCTGGAGGTTCCATCCCCTTGCTGTAGGTCCCTGTCCCAACTCCAGAGGATCCTGTCCCCACCCTGGACATCCTCTCTGCACACCAGGGGTTCTACCCCCACCGTCATGATTCCCATCCCTGCCCTGGATGTGATGTCCCCATCCCTGGGGGTTCCTGTCCTCACCCCATGGGTCCCTGTCCCTACCTCTGGGGGTTCCATCTCCACCCCTAGGTGTCCCTGTCCCCACCACAGGGGTCCCTGTCGCCATTCCTGGGGGTCCTGTCCCCACCATGGGGGTCCCTGTCCCTGCCTTAGGGGTGGACGCCTGTCCTACATCCCTGAGGGTCATTTTCCCACCATAGGGGGTCCCTGTTCCCACCCTGGGGGTCCTGTCCCCACCTTGGGAGTGCTGGTCCCATCCCCAGGGGTCCCACCCCCCCCTCAGGGTCCATTTCACCCAGAGGTGCCATCCCCAGGGGTCCTATCTTCCCCATACTGGGGAGTCCATCCCCACTTGGGTGGGTCCCTGTCCCCACCACGGGGGACCCATTCCTATGTCGTGGGGTCCCCATCCCCACTCTGGGAGTGCCTGTCCTTGTGCTGGGAGTCCCATCCCCAGCCTGGGAATCCTGCCAGAGCAGAGCCAGTTCAGTGCCTTCCCCTAGAGCCCACCCCACACCACGAGTGCCTCCGGGGCATCCCCCACTCCCACCCAGTTTGCCCATTCGGTACTTGCTGGGTCCGTCCCCGCCCCCCGGGGTTTGTGTTGCCCTCGGGGGCAGCGGGGCTGGCAGCCGGTCCCTTGTGGGTGCTCAGCCCCCAGTCTTGCCAAGTGTCCTTCCAGGAGGGTCCCAATGTGGGGGTCCCCAGGACAGGGGTCCTTCCACCGTGCCTTCCCCACTGGGATGCCCCCCCAGGCTCTCCCCGTCCCCAGCGGGGATGGGGGGGATGCTACCCCCAGACCCCACATCCCCCCACTCCGGCTGAGATGAAGGATGGGCCAGGCCCCCCTGGCATCCCCCAACATCCCCCCTCTGTTTGTTACTGGGGTGTTTGGTGTGAACTTCCCCCCACTAAACTCCCGTCTTGTTCCCTGTGTTTGGAGGCGTTTGGTAAATCTGGAGTGATTTTTGTCATGTGTCGTGTAATGGGTGTGGTGGAGCTCTCAGCGTGGGGAGGTGGGGAATGGTCTGCAAGGGTCTGGGGAAGGGGGCAGGATGGGGAACCAGGGTGAAGAATGGGGTCCCAGCATGATCAGGGATGCTCCAGGCTGGCTGTATTGGTCCCAGCATGGTGGGGACCAGGTCCCTTGTCCCCTTCTTGCCCACCTTGGGTACCTCAGACTGCTCCCCCAATAGCCTGACATGCTCCTTGTCACCATCCCAATGCCCTCAAGACCTTCCTCATCATCACCCCCCAAAGGGCCCCTAGAGGCCAGGAGGCTGTGTGAGGCCCCCCTCTCCTCACCCCACCTGAGGGGGCTTCCCATGGGGTGCCCCCTCACCTTCCTGCAGCTGCTTGGAGTTGTCGGGTGGGGAGCACCCTAAATAATCCCTAAGGTGCTGGGGGTCTGTGGCATCACCTGGGGGGTTCTGGTGGGTTTCAGAGGGTCCAGGGGTGGGGACTATGCAGCCCACCACCCCTGCAGCCCTTGCTGGGGGTGGGGTGCAGCAAGGGCTGAGGGCCAGCAGCAGCGTCAATAAATTAAGTTTAATTTGGATTAGTGGCATTTGCAAACATGGGTAATAAATTACAGAATGGTTAAAAAACAAAAAAAAAAAAGAAAAGTGGGGAACCCACCTCGGGGGGACTGGGAGGGATACAGGGGGAACAGGGACACGTGGGTGGGCTGCCAGCATCCTCACCATGCCATGAAGCCCACCAGCATGGCGGCACCGGTGTGGTGGGTGGGTGGGCACGAGGGGCCCACCAGCACCACCGCCCCTCGGGGACCCTTTGGGAGGTCACGGGGATCACCCTTTGGGATGGTCACCCGTGCCAGTTCCGCTGGGAGCACCCAGCCTGTTGCTGGCAAGGGGTCGTGCCTCCTCCGAGACATCCCGCTGGCTGCTCCGGGGGTCCATCGCACAACAGCCCCCTCGAGGGGGCCGCCTCACCCCCAGCAGTTCTGGTGCCCCGTCCCCACTGGCAGTGCCTGCAGCAGTGCAGGTGAGTGCTGAACCTCCCAGCCCTGCGTTCACTCCCCAAAGTCTTCGGGGGAGGGGGTGAGGGAGGGGGGTGTCTTCTTCCCGCCAGGGTGCTGCTGGAGAATCCATGTCAGCAGGCAGGAGCTGGGGGAAATCAACTCCTCCCCACACCAAGGGGCGTCTCCGTGCTGGACTCCCCGGCACTGCCCGCCCCGTGTCCCCCAGAGCCCCCCCCATAAAGTGCTTCCTCGCCCCCAGCCCAGCGGCACAGCCCATTGAGGGGGGGTCTCCTGGGGCGATGCTGGAGCACCCGCAGTGCTGTGGGGAGCCCC